>JXTB01000944.1:0-47661 GCA_002914805.1 Parasponia andersonii | reverse complement strand
TTTATTTTTACAACCAATTCTATCTTTCACTTTCTCTTGCTTTTCTACTTCGCTCAAATCTCTTATTCTCCATTTCAACTTCACTATGCACTCAACACTCAAGTTAGAGTCTATGTACTCTTATAATCTACTTTATTTATCTAGGCCTTTCTATACACATGACTGTATCTTTTCTTTTTCTTTCTTATTCTTCTTCTTCTTCTCCTTCTTTCTTGTGAAACACTACCAGCATCTACACATCTTTAAGAAAAAAAAACATTTGTTGATTCGAATGCTTATTGCTATAGACAAAATTGAGATTAAGGAACACAACTCCTTCTAATGATAGCAAATTAACTCTATTAGAAAACAATTCGATAGCCTCTTTAATTAAGACCATTAGCAAAGACCAAACAAATTTCTCATTTCATTTCATATAATCACATTCAAACTTGTTCCATGGCAAATAATCCGAATAAAGATTCACATTGATCCTCGGGAACATCACAAGATTTCTAGGTAGAGATAAATTATTCAAGGTCAATGAATTTGAAAAAATTAGAAGACTCTATAACATCTAACCCACAATAAAAATTAGATTGCCTCATTCGTCTGAAAGGGTTTATTTGATTGTAGAAGGTTGGACTTGCTTTTATGAATATATTTTTGAACAAGGTCTTTGTTTCCCATTTGCATCGTTCATTTGTATCATTTATCTTCACTTAAATAGTTCAGCTGCTCAAGTTATGCCAAGTGTATGGAGGCTTCTTCTCTCCATAATTTTAGTTTACAAATTTGAGACATTAACCATTCTTCTTGAAGAGTTCCTTACATGTAACTAGATAAAATAAAACCAAAGCGATTTGGATCAGTAGCCTCCATTTACTTAGTATAAATTGGGCAGGTGAAATATTTAAGTGAAGACAAACAGTCTGAAGGAATGGTGGAAGCGGGAAACAAAGACCTTGTTCGAAAGTATCTTCATAAAGGCATGTCCAATCTTCTACAACTAAATCCACCCTTTCGTATGAATGACGCAATCTAATTTTTATTGGGGGTTAGATGTCATAGAGTTTTCTAATCTTTTCTCAATTAGAGGAAGATAATTTAGACAGATGATTTTTTACATCGGATAATCTAACTCCACCTAGAAACTTTGTGGTACTCTTGGGTCAATATAAATTTTCATTCGGATTATTCACTGTGAAACAGTTTCGTTGTGACCTTTGTGGTGAAAAAAATTGAGGAATTTGTTTGGCCTTTCCTAATGGTCTTAATTGAAGAGACTATGGAGCTGGAATTGTCTTCAAATAGAGGTAATTTCCTATCACTAAGAGTGTTGTTCCTTAATCTCATTTTTGTCTACAATAATAAGTATTTGGATCAATAAGTATGCTTTTTGTAAAGATTTGTGGATGGTGGTAGAGCTTTGCTAGAAAAAAAAAAGATACAATCATGTGTATAGAAAGGTATGGATAAATAAAGTAGATTATAAGAGTATATAGACACTTACTTGAGTGTTGAGTTGAAACGGAGAATAAGAGATTTGAGAGAAGTAGGAAAGTAAGAGAGAGTGAAAGAAAGAATTGGTTGTGAAATTCAAAAAAAAAATGAAAATAGAGGGAATGTGAGTTCCAATGGATGGTGATTTCAAAATTCAAATAAATAAAGGATATTTTTCCAATCTAATGGATCAAGACTCTTAATTAGCAATCCAAGGCATAATGATTTGAGCAATATGATGCTAACATGTGTCTTAATAGTTTGACCAAAAGTTCAAGCAATTAAATTATCCAGATTCATATAATGAACTTGTGCATTTATTGAATGAACTTGTCTAGATTCCTGGAATGAGTTTCGTTTGGTATTAGAATGGATATCATAAGGTTCGTGGAGCGAGTTGGAAGTCTAGTTAGTTCTATAATATAACACCTTAAGTCCCACATCAGGTATGCTTTAGAAAGATCATAGGTATTTAAGTGGTGGTCCATAAGCTCAAGAGTACCTTCAAACTAGCATTTTTGGGTGAGGTCCAGTGATATTACATTTGGTATTCAGAGCCGATCTAGTCCATACTTGTGTGAGCTTGGAAGGCTGTCACAGGCCAGAATCATGGTAAATATGGACTCCACTCATAGGGGTTATATATGGACTATTGAATATGGACCCCCTAGTGAGAATATTAGCCCCTTAATGGAGGGAGATTATAAGGCTTAGTTCTTTTTTCGGTTTTCTTTTTTGAGCTTTTTGGTTTTTTAGTTATTTTTTTTTGGGCCCAAAGTTTTTTTCAGGTTGTTCTTTTTGGTTGGGGCCCGTTGTTTATTATCTAGGACACTAGGCCCTTAATAGGAGGAGATAGTAATGCCCCAAGTCTCATATCGGGTATACTCTAGGAAGATCATAAGTATTTAAGTGGTGGTCCATGATCCTAAGAGTACATTCAAGCTAGTACTTTTGGGTGACATCTAATGATGTTACATTAACCTAGCTCTGATACCAAATATAACACCGCTGGGTCTCACCCAAAAGTGTTATCTTGAAGGTACTTTTAGGCTCATAGACCACCATTTAAATACCCATGATCTTTCTAGAGTATACCCGATGTAGGACTCATCAGGGCATTACACATAAGGTCTTTCAATGATATTTTAAATGATTTCTTTTGTCCAAATATTAAAGAGTAAATAGAGTTTATGTATTTGAAGAGAACTAAATCTGTTTGACATTTTGTTCATATGGAAAATTTGGAGGAGAATTTTAATTTGCATGACAAAATTTAAAAACTGAATGAATTGAGCGAGACTTTCTTGACGTTGGATAGACTTTCTTTGAAAGTATGCAATTCGTATAGAATTTGTTTGGTACTAAGAGGTATGTACAAGATTTTTTGACAAGTATGGCTAGCTATCGATGAAAATATTAGTTTAATTACTCCTATTGTTCGGGTGGTACTCAACTAAGGAGTGGAAGGGCTAAAAGTTAGGATTGAATTTCATTCCTTTCAATTCATTCATCCAAGTATCTAGAAAATTAAGTTTCGTCAGGAAGATAACATCCTGATTCGAAATTTTGAAAGGAATATATGAGTCTATATCGAATTTTGAGTCAGTCTTCTTTTATAAGAGTCCATAAGCTACCGGTTTGAATGAGATTCTGTACTGATTTCTATTTAGATAAGCAAATATTTTATTTAAATAAGATTGTTACGCCCCACTTCAGAAGACGTGTGCTGCATACCTATAAGATAAAGTCTTATAAATATGCAGGACATCAATTTATAATCTACAAAATTAAAGAAGAATTAATCTCCAATAAATACCCATAATTCATGTATAATTCAATAATTCCTCTAAATCTCCAAATCTTCAAAATAAATAGTGTAAAGTAAGATCTATAATTAATATATTCGTACTAATTAATCTTTTGAGTTCTTACAATATCTCCATAAGATACAACAAATATCTCTCGCATCGAATTCTAAATGTCAAAGTATCTTAAGTACTACTCAATAATTTCTTTTGGGCTAACTCATTTACTGATGATCCTAAAAAATTTTGGGAGGGGGAAATTTTAGGGTTGGGTTGGTTGCTTCTTAGTTACCCATTACCTTTACTTGTTTGGTTCAGTTTTTTTTCTTTTGAAAGGTTTCGTTATTTTTTTTGGATTAAATTCATTTTTGGATTTTATTATTTTTCAGGTTATTTGGTTGGGTTTTTTTGGGGGTTCTTTTTACCCAAACCTTGGGTTGGTTTTTCAAATTTTTTGTTTTCTTTTTGTTTCATTATTCGTAATCTTTTTTAATTCCTTTTTCCTTGTTTTTTTTTGCTTTTGCTTTTCTTTATTTCTTTTTGCTTGCTTGGTTCCTTTTTACTATACTTAACCTATGTAGCTAGGTCTACATTTAGTATATTTGACCCATATAGCTAGGTTTATATTTACTATATTTAATGTATATAGCTAGATCTGCATTCAATACGTATTGTCTACATATAACCTTTGTAGAATGGGTCTATATTGTATAGTCATTGAAAAGAGTTTCAAAACACATTCATATACAATAATAGTTTAAAAATAATTTCACTTTTCTCATGATATCATTGTAATCATTTTTAAATCGTTTTCATGTAACAATGTTCAATAATATTGTCATGAACTTGATCCATATTTTTGTACAAAAGAATTATCAGATAGAATCAAAATTCTTTTTAGACAAAGCGATTGTTTCAGTAAGATAATTTTTTTTTTCAATAAATGATCTTATTTTCAAAAATTATATTTTCAATTAAAATCATATTTTTTTAATAAAATATATTATAAACACAAATTTATTAGAAACAATAAGATATTTAGTTTTTGTACAGAAAGTTACTAGAGAAGACCAAAGATTACTTATCTCGTTCGCTTGCCTATTTAACTCAAATATTCAATACATTCTTTTAGGAACCTATATCACATAAATGACATATAAGTATTAAATTATTGTAATCACACTCTAATTATACTACGAATAATAACTAGTTGCTATCCATGAACCTTCTATGGTCAACTCTATTTTTTCTGAATAATCTCAATTTCTCATGATTCACAATAATTTTGACCTATCTCTAAAAATCACCAAACTTAGGAGAAAATTCTACAAGTAATGAGGGTCTAATAGTGTCAAGAATGTGGCTTTGTGGTCCATAAGTGGGCTTTATATAATCGGACAAGTTGTTGCTATGTTTCACTCAAAGTGCCAAAAGTTTCAGATTTATTTTGTTTTTTTTTTTTTCAGATTTGTAGTGCTTATTTCAATTAGCTATAACTCTTTGTTTGTAATTCCGTTTTTAATAAATTATATACTGTTGAAAAGCTAATTTGATAACCTTTTCAACCATACCAAAATGACCCAATCAGACCAGTAGTAGTTCTTGAAAATCTAATCGTAACCTCTGCTGCATTTTTATATCTTAGCCTTAAACTCAAAAATTCATAACTTTTAATCTACATATCTAAATTATGTAATTTTGATCTCGTTTTAATTCTTGCTGCATAATGAATCACTTAAAATATAAATCATCCCCAGAATTATGACTAAAACAATTAAATTTTATAAAATCCTAAAATCTTAGACAAAGAATTTACCACAAAAATCCTGAATAATAGATTGATATTTGATGGGGCGGAGTTCATTACCTTAGACAATTAACAAATCAATCTTCTTGTGCCTCTTCCTCTTCTCCCAAGTTCTCATTTGTTTCTTTTCCCTCTTCAGAGCGTAATATTTTTTTTAACTCTCAGTCAGACCCTAAAATTTTATACGTATAGGGTGTTCTAATTTTTTTAAAATGACCAAAGTATCCCTAATTATTTAACCAAATCTTTAGCCTTATTGTCTTTTTTATTTTCTCTTTTATTTATTCAGTTATTTATTTATTATTATTATTTAAAAAAATACGGGATGTTACAAAGATAGTTATCTTTTCTATTTAGTTTCATAATTTGAGTAACAAGATCGGGTAAGTATCTTGATTTCATTTAATTACTCGATTTTATAAGATAATTATGAAGAATTCTACTAGGAATGAAATATTTTTTGGTATGGATTTCTTATATTGATTCATTCACACTAATACTGACTTAAGCATCTGAGTCTTTTTTTTGTAGGTACCCCAAAACGCCCAATGAATTCTTGATATAGATTTCATGTCCCTTCGATTAATTGTAGATATCACAGTCTATACCTGTGCCTACAAAGAATAATTAAGGAATCAATTTTCTAAGACGAAGAACAACTTTTGCTTATTTTTATCTGCTAAGGGTTAAAGATAACGCTTCACAATAGCTCCTCTAAACAGAGTAACCCTCAAATAAGTAAATGGAAGAAAGAGTTGTGCCAACACATAGAGGGACCGAGGTTATAATACAAAGGAATTAAGTTTCACTTATTTCGAAAGGAGCCAAAACTCTGTAACTTATGACAAATTATATTAGCTGATCAATCTCTCAAAAGTAGTCAATCCTATTGAAAACTTTAGGGGTGGCAATTTGTGCTAACAGGTCGTATTCGTGTCGTGTCAATATCTATGTATAACAACATATATCTCAACCCAAATTCGACTCGTTTAATAATCGTGTCAAAAATTCTAACCCGAATCCGAACGGTTTATAAACAGGTTGACCCGACACGACCTGTATAACTCGTTTATTTAAATAGATCATATACGAGTCTAGTCAACTCGACACGACCCATTAACATGTTTAATCAAAATTAGTTAAAATATATGTTTTTGACATGTTTAATATAGATTCAAATATGTTTCATGAACTTAAGACATTAATATTTATCAAAAATAAATTGAAACCATATAAAATCCCCAATATATATGTATAATAAAATTTTAAAAATATACTAATATTTTCAAATAAGTATTATATGGGTCATAAACGAGTTGACCCAAAACTGATCTGTTTAATAATCAGGTCATTGCGAGTCAGTTTCGGGTTAGTAGATCAACCCCGAACCTGACCCGTTTAATAATTAGGTTCGGGAGTTCAACCCGATTTTGACCCAAACCCATTTAAGGTAAACCTAATCCCACTAACTCCGTATAGATTTTGAGTCGTGTTTGACCCATATTACCACCCCTAGAAAACTTCGTCCATAATTTGTCTCCCTGAAATATTTTATCCAGCCTCGTAAGTGTTTATTCTTGTACAAAGCAAAAGTTACTGTGATGAATTTGCCAATTAGAAAGCGCAAAACCGGTCTGTACATTACTTGGTGCTTTGAGCATATTTTCAACCAAAGATTTGCTGCTTATTCTCTCTGATATATAGTTTGACTTCTTCCGACTCTATTTGCTCACTAAAGCCTAAAATTAGCTCCATTTGTTTGTTCGAAGAAAACAATTTTGTTGCATTTCTTTGTATTTTCTTCCCCAGGCAAGGTTGATGAGTATATACATGTGTGTATATATATATATATATATGTATGTGTTCATACTTCATTCAATCTGCCAAGAGAGCAAAATAAGTGACAATATCACGTACATACCCACTAATAGTTTGTATTGAGTCTTTTTCAATTTAACAAATCTAAGTGATAATTTATAGGTACATACGCACTACAAAAAATCATATTAATAATAATGACGAAAAGAAAACACATTAAACAATCAGATTCGCACACGTACTTCTTCCTGATTTGGATCGCTAGCTTTGTAGCACTAGAAAATGAACTATACGTAGCATTTAGCAGGATTATTTATTACAAACTAATTAAAACGAAACGACACCAAGGAAAAGGGTGAAGCACAGGAAGACCATAATAAAAGCTGGACGTTTTCCAATGGCCGACGATGTTCTGCCACGAGCTCGGGTTGCGATTCCGCCTCTACGGCTGCCACCACCACCTCTTCTTCTTCGGACATGATTCCGAAGCTTTGGAGCTTCGAAAGAACTGAGAAAATCTTTCGCTTTTGGTGATATTTGTGTGACATGATGATGCAGATTTGTACCCAAGACACCATGGTCTTGAGCTGAAGTTGGGAAAGATTGAGACAAAATTAGTAGTAAGAGAGCAAGAAGAGAAAAACAGACAAAACGTTTCATCTCAGGCATGTTTGATAGAGGTATAGGAACATATAAATACGGCCTAGAGGTCAATTCTCAATTCTATATATTAAGAATAAGATGATGAAGAGTGAAATATCATGGACAACTCATGATTAGATATGGACGAGTGGTTGGGGTGGACCAGAGCACTAAGCATAAAACAAAGAAATTTGTTACGATCATTTTTAGTACGTTTACTGAATATAATTAATTATCCAATTAATTATGTAAGGTGAATATGTGAAAATTTATAATATAGATGTTGTAACATCGAAAATAAAAATTTGACACACAATATTTTTACTTGGTTCAATTATCTCTTGATAGTCTATATCTAAGAGGCCACGTCCAGAGAAATAAACTTATTAGTAAAGAATAACATGAGTACAAACACTAATCAAATTTAAAAGACTCTCTCTTAAATTTTGTAATATGTCAGTACTCCTTCACTAATCTGTCTAGCGAGTTCCCCTTGACTTGACGTGATTCCTTCCATTTAAACTCCCTTCAAATTTCATAAAATCTACCTTCTCTCGAAGCACTCATACTTTTCTCGAAGCACTCTCATGACTAAGAATCCCTTCTAATCTCACAAAATAAATTATAGACAGATTTAACTAAGTATTGCTCTAATGGCAATCTCAAACATACATGTCACACCTAGGACTCTAACCTAGACTCATATTTATAGAGCTTGAGGTCTTCTAATCTTTGGCAATCTGCAAGATACATTTTACTCATCATAAATGTTGAGTGGAAGCCAATTAGATCAGTCAAGGATAAGATTTTCGCAATCAAGACTGATATGAATGTTGATTCTGCACAATGATGTTATAACATCTACCCTGTCTAAATAGCCAGATTTGTTACCTTTCTAGAACAAACGTTAATTTGTTACCTGAAACAAAAATTCTGTGTTTTACACAAATCAAACAAATAAAAAGTGTTCAACCATAATAAGAATCAACTAAGAATAAATAAAGAAACGACAACTCAAGAGACAAGTATTTACACTTTCATACTATAAAGTAGTTTCCATAAAAATGTAAGTTGTCAAAACAATTAAATAGAATTAGCCTAATAAATAAAATCTGATTGACTAAAATCAAAATTGATTATTTCTATAAATATTAAATAATCAATAATCAATCTTCATTAAAACAGTCCTAAATAAGAAAGAAATATAATTTTCCTACAATGCAAATATTAATCATTAATATTTCTGATTAAAATACAACTAATTGAACAGATATTCAATCATATGACAGCTGTAAAATTCGGAAAAATATATTCAAAAATATCAAGTCAAATATGCAGTGATGTTAGAATATCAATCCAGAATTACTGTCAGTAAACACAAATAGTAACGTTGTAATATCATAAATGACAACGATCTTTTCCTTTTCAAAATTTACCTTGACAAGTGAAAGCCTAGCTAACAAAAATTACAAACCAACGCGGATTTTTTTGACCATGGTTAAGATAGGCACGTGTACGACTTGAAAATTTTACACTTTTTTGTATTAAAAAAAATAAAAACTATGGAAGAAGAACTATGTGTATCTGATACATTAATCAGAGGAACTGTTGCAGCCTTCTAATATCTGAAAAGGGTCAAAACCGTCGGCTAAGAAGATGACCAAATTAATTCAAACGAAGGAGAAGGGACAAATTATAATTATACCAATTTGAAGAAACGTCGTCACTTGCACTCTTTATATCTTCAAATATATTATAAGGAAAAACGAAAATAGCCATATTCATGGAAAGAGAGGGGGACAGTATCCCAAATTCGAAGAAATCCACAAACTTTGCTCCTTAAATTTCAAACAAATTATAGAAAAGATTAGCTTTACACGAAACAAAGACATGGATCTAGTAGGAAAAGAAAGGAGTGTTCTCGTTGCTATAGTGATCCAAACCGCGGTATTGTGGAAAACTTCTTCTTCTTAGTGAAATTCTATTAATGATGATTTTTTTTCTTTTTAATGATTAGTAAGTGTTGTGTGGTCTAAAATATATATGTTGTTCGATGCCAAAAAGGGAAAGTTAGCAAACCAGTTTAACGCGTCAGGTCGCATGAGAATTTTCTTGATCAAAGTACAATCTCTTCTAAGTGAGTTAAGTGCGACCTCCTCCGAATGAGTTAAGTATGACCAGTATGAAAAGGAAACTAGATCAAGTTTCATCAAACGGGTAATCTACAAAGAAGGGGAAACAAAGTTTCTCTTTAAAGATCGACCAATCATTCCATTTAAGTTATTACTCAGTTATATTGTTACTTAAATTGTATTTTCTGATTACACACTTACTTATTTTCACAATTAGGAAACATTGAACAACCCTCACCTATATAAGGGGAGTTCAATACTTCTATAAAAGACCTTTTTTCTCTTCGGAACTTTTACTTTTGGACTTTTACTTGTACTTCTTCTTTCTGGACTATACTCTGTACTCTCTAAGTTCTGATCTTAAGGTTTAACGAAACTCTTGTAATTCTCCAAAAAATAGTGAAAGACAGTGGACGTAGGCTCATCTTTTTTGGGGCTGAACCACTATAAAATTCTTGCCTCTTTACTTGCTTTGATTTATCAACCCATTTCACACACAAGTCACATCTTGTAATTTCGTAAATTTATTATTGACAAAACCTCCGTCAATAATTGGCGCTAGAAGGAGGGCTATTCCAGCAAAAAAATCTGTCAATTTTGCTTCGTTAACAATGGCAAACACTAGAAACACTACTAGGAATACCAGAACTAGTTAAAACCAACCCCAAAGCACTGCTGTTGCACAGGTAGATCCTGCTTAGGATCAGCCTGTCATGACCGCACTAGAAAATATTATCCAGAGATAGGATCGCATGGACGAGGCACTGGTGAACTTTCAGCAAATCACTAGTCGGATTAATGACTCTCTATGATAATTTGCTGAGGCACAGATGGTAACTCTACCATAGCACGAATATCCCAGAGAACGTCCTACTCAACTACCTAAGAGAGGAATTCAGATCTTAGAGAAGAGGAACTACGACCAGCATAAAGCTCAGCAGGAGCGTCATGGAGATCGCACCTCTAAGGGAATAGATAAGGTCGCAAACTTGCCTCTATAATCCATTACTGAAAATTCGAGCACTTATCGTGATTGTGGACAACCTTCTCAGAGAGCAACTGTCAATCGTGATTTTCTAAACAATAAGCAAAACGTCAATTGAGGAGTGTCTTTGAAAGGATTAGTAGGGAGTCTCAACAAAATCCTACAGACCTAAGACAACATCTAGAACAGTAATGTAGTCAGGAGCGATCCATATCACATCATAACAACTGAAGTCGATCTCGTCGTACTATTTCATTGGAAACCCTATAAAGGTCGTAGTAGAGCCTACTTGACCAATCTACCTTAGATTGTGATAACGACCAAAGGCTACCCCTACCACCAGTAAAAGATAATGTTCTCCTTCCAAACGTCGATGTTCATAATTTGAGGATTGCATTAGATGTACTTCCTGGCCGGGATGATGAGCTCACTGATGGGTATCGTCAATCGATATTCACCGAGGAGGTTCGAGCCGCTGCCTTACTTGCTATATTCAAACTTTCCACCATAAACACTTTTGATGGAAAAACTGATCCGCAGGACTATATAAATCCTTTCAACGACCTGATGGAACTTCATCGTGTCGATGATCTCGCACGTTGCAAATGTTTTGCTATAACTTTCATAGGAGCAACAAAGAAGTGGTTCCTAGGACTCAAGTCTGGTTCAATCTCATCCTGGCAACAACTTCAGACTGAATTCTTGAGGCAATTCTAGGTTGCGAAGAATTTTATTGTTCCATTGGTCAGTCTCTCCGCTATGCGGTAAGGTCCGGAGAAAACTCTACGATCTTACCTTAATCGCTTTATCTCAGAGTTGGCCAAGGTCAACAACCCACCTGAAGGAGGAGTTTTAATTCTAATGATGGCCAGGGTGTGACCAGAGACTAATCTCTAGGAAGAGTTGCTTGAGCAAGAATGCAGAACCCTTGAAGAATTCTATCGAAGAGTTGGTCGACATCTGAGGATGGAAACTTCATACGAGAATCTTCATAAGATGACAAAGGAATGAGGAAAAGATGCTACTAAAGATGCGACCACGACCAACAACAATAATAACAAGAAGTCAAACAAAAGAAGTAATGAACAATCGACTGAGAAGTAGCCCAAACAGAAAAAAGCAAAAGATTCCAAGAGCTGCTATGAGGTTCAACAACTATACTAAATTGAATGTACCCATAAATCATACCTATGCGGTTACAAACCAACAGGAGCGATATCATCAACTGGAACCGATAAAAAGGGATAGAGTGAGATGTGATACCAACAAGTTTTGCCGATATGATAATGACATTGGATATGATACCAATAACTGCTTTGCCTTAAAAGATGAAATCAAAAGATTAATTACAGAAGGGCAGCTGTGGCAGTACACTAAATAAAACAATGAAAGTCGAGAAGAAAACTGACAGCGACCTCCAGAAATGCAACGCGAGGTGCGAACTATTTTCAGAGGACCACATGTTGGTGGAGATTTCAAAGGTACGCACAAGAAGCATAACAATAACCGTTAACCAATGTCATGCTTCTTGAGTAGTGACCACAAAAGCTTCAATGGGTACCAGATATAGATATTACCTTCACGTAGTAGGATGCAAGGGAGGTCTATTACCCGCATAATGATGCTTTGGTCATAAAGATCAACTGTGGAAGCATGCCGCTATGGTGAGTATTGGTCGATAATGGAAGTGTCGTCGACATCCTGTACTATGACGCCTTCAAGAAGATGGGATTGAGTGAAAGTGACCTAAAGCCCGTTGTCACTCCACTTTACGGATTCACTGGAAACAGCATAATACCTAGGGGTATGATTGAGTTAATGGTCAATGTTGAAACTTATCCTAGGGTTTCAACGGTAATGACCTAATTCTTAGTTGTGGATTATCCCTATGCATTTAATGCTATACTAGGAAGACTAACACTAAGGGAAATTCGGGCAGTTACTTCAATCTACCACCTCGCTATGAAGTTCTCAACTCAATATGGAGTAGGTGAAGTGCGAGGTAGCCAATATGACACGAGGACTTGTTATAATAATTCAATAAAGCTCGCGGCAAAAGATATGATACCTCACATAATGATGGTACAGCAACAAGGTGAAGCGTCGAGGGAAGCGTCAGGCGAAACGTCAATCGATGACCTTGTCCCTCGAGAAATCGATGGAGAGGTCAAGACTGGACCTATAAAAGACTTAGAAGATTTGCCGATTGATAAGTCTTCGAAGGTTCTAAAAATCGAAGTGAAGCTTCAAGAACCCGTGTGAACTTCATTGGTTACTTTTCTGAAATCAAACTTGGATATCTTTGCATGGCAACATTCGGATATGATGGGGACTAATCCAAATATCATGTGTCATCGCCTTAATATAGATATAATGAAGAAGCCTGTACGGCAAAAAAGAAGAACCATGAATCTAGAATGTTATGTCGTATTGAAAGAAGAGGTAGAGAAGCTGCTAGAAATTGGATTCATCAGGGAATCTTTCTACCCAAACTAGCTTGCAAACCCAATTTTAGTAAAGAAACCCAACGGGAAGTGGAGAACTTGTATTGATTTCTCCGACCTCAACAAAGCATACCCGAAGGACAGTTTTCCCCTTCGAGAATCGACCAACTTGTAGATGTGACGTTGGGTATGAACTCTTAAGCTTTATGGACGCATATTCTAGAAAACGAGCTAGATGAGGAGCATACCTCGTTCATCACTGATCGAGGATTATATTGTTACAAGAAGATGCCATTTGGACTCATTAACGTGGGAGCGACTTATCAGCGTCTTGTCAATATGATGTTTGTAAAACAAATTGGCAAGACAATGGAAGTATATCTTGATGATATGTTGGTAAAATCGAAGAAAGATGAAGATCACGTTCAGAATGTTATCTTCCACTTGGTTCCTAAAGGACTATGCAAACGTCCATTTAGAGAGGTTAGAATTTTAGATCACCGAATTTCTTAAAATCTTAGGATTTTCTCCTCGCTTCATGCTATAGCATGTCGTATTACGCAATTTTCCTCCTCGAACAACAAAGTAACTAAGCAAAACGTTCATTATTCGATATGATATATTGCTATATTACATTTTACCATGGAACTTTTGAAAAATAATGTTGAGTTCGCATCACTCATACTTGCTATTTTCTTAAGCGACCTATCCTATCCTAACACTTAAAACCCATTTTAAGTTAGTTGGATTCGAATCGCAATAGCGTACTGATCAGTTACCTGGTGATTGACTACTTAGTTAAAATTATGCATCCTTATATTATAATGCAGTGTTTTAATTATTTTGCAAGAATAAACATCTAACAAGAAAACATTCATTGATAAAAGTTCGCATATGTATGCAAGCAAAGTATTAAAAAAAAAAAAGGACTAGGCCGCATTGTTCTAAAACTTTTTAAAAATAAAAAATAAACAATAAAATAAAATCTATGCAGATGTGCTCGTTCCACCATCTTTAGCTTTTGCAGCTTCGGCTTCCTTCCAGCTTTGGACAAGCTCGACCACATCTTTACCAAGGATGGAAAAGTCGAAATTCGGATGCTCACAGAAGATATTGTATATTATGGTCGGCGAGGCAATGTCACTAGCTTTTTCTTCGAGCTCTTTGCCTTCAGTGGCCTTGAACTCTTCTACAGCTTTGTGTGCCGCCTCTGTTGTTGCTTCCTTCAGAATATCCCGATGCTCGGAGATAGTCTTCTCAAGTTCTTTAATTTTCTCCTCAAGCTTCTCCTTTTCAAGTTTTTCCTTGGCTAGAACCTCGCGCATCTGTTCATTCTCCAACACGAAGGATTTTCTCTCTTATTTGCGAGTCTTCTCCGAGTCCTCAAATGCTTGGGTTATTTCTTTGACTTTTTCGGCCTTCTCCAAGCATTCAAGAACCGGGTCATACATCAAAACAGCAACTGCAGCAGTCTGAAAATATAACACACTTCAATACAAGAAAAAAAAATATCGAAGAGTGAAGATAGAAGATGCTTACGTTTACCAACATCCTCATTGCAGAACTAAAAGCAAACTTGGATGGTCATCACTTCATCCTCTCCCAACTATCCACAAAAGTGAAACAGTCGATGAAGGCCGCACTCAAGCCAGCTTTTTCTGGCAGTTGGCGAAGGAGTGTGAAAAGCTCCTCATCTTTGTCGACCTAGCTTAGTCCCTCAGAAGAGGTGGTTGTCTCCTTGGATGGCTCAGGCTGGCTCACAGTTTTTGAAGGCTGAAGAGGAGGTGAGCTTATTAGGATATCCTCGAAGGCGACTTTTTGCTTCTTTGAAGTGTCAACCTTCTCTTTTCCTTTCATCGAGGAAAGGGGTGTGTTGTCTAGTGTCTTGGACTTTGCCATTGACCCCAGGGTTGAAGGCGGTGCTCGCAGTCTGCTACCAATTGCCAATTCTGTACAAATATGATTGGTTAGCATGCGAGGTATATAATGAAAAAAAATATATATAACTACCTTCTTGCTACTGAGAAATTAGCAGCGATGCAGCTTCTGAAGATGATGGTTCTGAGACAGTAGGAGTGGCAGGTACTTTTCGTTTCCTGGGTTTGGAAGACGAGGCCATTTTTTCCTTATGTTTCCTCGGCTTCTTCTTCGAGCTCAAAGGTTTGGTCAGACGGTTGGTAGAATCTAGAAAAATGGCTTTCCTTGGAAGTAGTCCGCAAGCAACTAAGTTCTCGGTCATCCCAAGTCTCTTCCAATCAAATTCTTCAGTCAGAAAGTTGTTTATTTTATACATCCTTGCGAGCTGCTCTTTGGAGAGTCCTGGTCATTCTCTATTATCTATGATGGCATACAAATGTGATCAGAATGATATATTTATATAGAAAAAGCAATAAGCTGAAAGTTACCTACTGGGGTTTTGAAAGAAGCCGTTATCTGCGTAGTTAAAGTGGAAAAATGGATTTTTTTTCCATTTTTCCATGTTTTTGCGGACCCCGTGGATAGTTTTATTGCTTGGTTCGACCACTTGCTCGCATAGAAGAAGCCGAAATCTGATGGGTTTGATTTCATTTGTAGAACTAAGCGAACTCTTCAGAAGTGTGGGATTCTAAACCTAATTTATGGTATAATATATACAAACCTATCATGTATCTATATATGTTTAGGGTTAGTTGAAAAGGGATAACTCTATAATAGTCGACGATCGATTTTATGTATGGATGAAGTGGGAGATGGATACCGCATCTGAGAACTACTTCTGAGAATGAGGCAATTCCGTGAGAAGGTGTGTGTGGTCGATTGAACTCTGTGGGAAGGCGAAGAAGGACGTCGATTTTGTAGTTGCATACAACATTTCTGAGCTTGTTTGATGAACAGCTCATCTTTATATTGGTACATGACCAATTTCTCTCTATGTAGTGATAACCCGTTGCAAATGCAGAGGCATCCCTGATGTGCCGAGGCCATTGATCTTGAGAAAAGTCGCCTATGCGAGGACTACTTTGCCTAACCCCGATTATTTCTACTTCAAGTTCTGACTCAAGATAGTCTTCGAGGGTTATAGAGCTAATGCTTATATTGGATGATTCTCCTAAGAATGTATTCTCCTCCCTAAATTCCTCACTACTAGACATCTGAGAAGAAATATGGGATGGGTTTAGTCCTATGCGGCATCAGGGATCTTTGCTATATGTGAGCAGTTTGGGGCCACAAATCCTAGGATTGTATCGACAACAAGCTGTTCATCAAATTTTTTCTAATCGATCTATGGATTCATCAAAAACTGTTCGAACAACTCTTTGGTAATTCGTCACTCGACTGATTTTGGTTTTCAAACATCAAGATTTCAAATCCTAAATTTCTCCTATGGGTTCGTATATCAATCGTCTAAAAATAATTTATTCTATAAATAATGGAGAGATTCTGAAAAATTCCATTTTTCAGTTCATCGGAATATGGGGATAGTTTTATGTTCAGGGCATTTAGGCTCTACGATTTGTCTCCCTATTTCTAGAAATAAGCTATGTAAATAAGGGTTTTCTGAAAAATCAAAGAACAATAAGAGAGAGAGAGGATGTATACTAACCTTTTTTCGAAGACTAAAGAATCACGATGTCGTCTGAAGGATTGTGGTGATGACTTCGTCGGAGAAGATGATGAATTTGTGTCAGCTGCAAAAAGGCCGGGAATATTTGCCTTATGGACGCTCGGATTTCAGAAGAAGTGAGAGGAACAAGAGGTAATAGGGTTCGAGTCTTTTGAAGAAGAGGTGGATGGATTTTTGATATATATATATATATCTCAAGCATCATCAAATCACAGCCGTAGATCAAGGTATTTAATTTTCGGATCTAATGGCCAAAGTCACGCGGAAGTTAATTTTCTGAAATTAAATGAGTATCATTTCAAAATTTGAAACGTCTCGATTTAAGACAACAGTTGACGTCATCGCTATCATTGTATATGCTCAAAGACAGAGAAGTCTCCTCGAGTTTTGCTATTCTCTTGGGAAAAGGTGACACGTGGTTGCATTTGTCAGGAAAAAGTACGCGTGGTTCTGAAAAGATGGGATTTGAGAACTGACGACTTTTCAAAGATATCAAGATTATGTCATGATGTCGCATTTTTTAAGCTCGCACTTATCAGGAAAGGAAGTTCCATTTTGTCCTAAAGAACTAATAGAGTTGGGGGGCAATTTTTATATGGTCTAAAATATATATGTTGATCGATACTAAAAAGGGAAAGTTAGCGACCCGGTTTGACGCGTCAAGTCACATGAGAATTTTCTTGATCAAAGTGTGACCTCCTCTGAATGAGTTAAATGCAACCAGTTTGAAAAGGAAACTAGATCAAGTTTCATCAAACAAGTAATCTACAAATAAGGGGAAACAAAGTTTCTCTTTAAATATCAACCAATTATTCCATTTAAGTTATTACTCAGTTATATTGTTACTCAAATTATATTTTCTGATTACACACTTACCCGTTTTCACAATTGAGAAATATTGAACAACCCTCACCTATATAAGGGGAGTTCAATACTTCTGTAAAAGACCTTTTTTCTCTTCAGAACTTTTACTTTTGGACTTTTACTTTTACTTCTTCTTTCTGGACTATACTCTGTACTCTAGGTTCTGACCTTAAAGCTTAACAAAACTCTTGTAATTCTCCAGAAAATAGTGAAAGATAGTGGACGTAGGCTCATCTTTTTTGGGGTTGAACCACTATAAAATTCTTGCCTCTTTACTTACTTTGATTTATCAACTCATTTCATACACAAGCCACATCTTGCAATTTCGTAAATTTATTGTTGATAAAACCTCCGTCAACAGTAAGCTATGAGCCAAAAAAAAGTCTTACAAATGCAATCATTTTATGAGACTAAAACATATATATGTCACGAAGTAAAATCCAGGCCGGTTGCTGAATTCCCCCAGTTAGATTTGGTCATCAAACTTTATGTTCGATATAATTCCTTCTTCTATTAAATAAAATGATCAACTAATTACCAACTATTCAAAAACACAAATTGAGATGTGCCAACGGTCAAGAGTTATATCAAATCAGAAATTAAGGAAATGAACACAAAATTTAACGTCATTCAGATTTAGATAGAATCCTAGATCTATGGGACAATTACCAACTCTTCAATCTACTAGAACAATATAATATTGTCTTTCAAGTAGAAGTCTCGTACTCTAAGATATGGGAACAAAATCTCACATGGGCAAGAGATAGCAAAGATAAAGTGTTTATAGTCCTTAGGTGCTTGGGATTAATATTGGCAAAGATGAGTATTATAGATCCTAAATTCCTAATCCTGTGTTTGTCCTAAACTTTTTTTTATTACTTTTATATTTAAATTAAAAATACTTTTATTCTACGTTCCAATACTAATGGGTCTAACACTATATCAAATAATATTTTTAATTCAATCTGATAATACACTAAATATAGAACTAGTATTAAGCATATCTCACTCTAATTCATTCTATTCTAATCTATACAATAATTCTATAAAGATTTGAGCTACTCTTCTCAATTGGTTAATAATTTGAAATGGAAATCCAAGTCCAAATAAGTGGTATCAGAGCCACGATTCCTAATCTAGCCATATGGAAGTAGAAGATGAATTCCCAGAACTTCAAATTATGGATTATGGTGGCTATATGATTAATGAAGTAGTGATCACAATGTGATGGAGAGCCTATAAAGGGAAGTCGGTGGGTGCCAACACGATGGAAGACCTTAAGAGATAGAATTATTCATTCATTAGAGGGAGTCGTGGTATTTCATTCCATGGAGATTATTGGGTAATGCAAACAGTTGCAAGTCAGTCCACATTATCTATGGATAGCAAAGATAAAGGATTTATAAGAACTTGTGCTACTCTATCAATTGGTTAACCTTTTGAGATAAAACCCGAAGTCTTCTTCCAATTGTTGATGACCACGAGCATTAGAAAAAATTAATAGAGATATATTTATACATATATATATGTACCTAGAAACAAATGAATACCACCTCCAACCACATTGTTCATTAAATTGTTCATTAAATAGAGAACAGTACAAGTACACATCCATTTATAGACTTATGGTATTTATTCAACAAGTCAATCCGACTTAAAAAGTGATAGAAAAAAAAAAAAAGAACAACACGCATTTAGAAAAAAATAAGAAAGATGAGATTAGTAAAGATGAGATTAGTAGTCAATATGAATCAAGACCCACGTACTCTTTTTCCTGATTTTGATATTTCCCAATTATCAGTACTAGAGTGCAAGAAGATGAACCCGGCATAACATATCTGGAAAACAAAACTATGCCAAAACGATACCAAGGAAAAGGGTAAAGCATAAGAAGACGTAAAGAAAAGCCGGCCGATCTCCATTGGCAGACGATGTCCTTTTCCCTCGACTGCCGCCTCGGATTGCGATTCCAAAAATACTGAGGAAACCCTTCTTCCGAATGTAAATTCGAGGCTTTTGAGCTAATTCTATCGAAATAAGAATATCTTTCGGTTTTGGTGACATTCGTCTTCCATGATGATCATGCAGATTTGGATACATGACACCTGGTGAGCTGAACTTTGAAGACATTGAGACAACAATATTAAGAGAACAAGAAGAAAAAAACAAACACAACTAGAGGAGGGAACGGAATATAGTGCCTTAAGTTCGAATTATCAACGAGCTAAGTATGAGTTCTATTTATAATAAGATTAAGATGATGAATGATAATCATAAACATAGGAACATGGTTTTGGTGGGGCCCCAGGAATTGAGCCTAAAGAACATAAAATACCTCACAAAGGGGAAAGTAACGTGGGTTCAACTAGTTGGGACTTACACCATTGATTCCTTCAGCATTAGTCAAACTTAATATTAAGTAATGAACTGATCCTCAATATTACTAACGAGCTAAGTACGACTTCTACCTATAATGTTAGAAGATTGGACATCATAGTCGTGGCGGGTAGAGTGACTAAATAATTAATGTTGCAAGCGTCTTTGACATGATTCGCTGCCAAACGACCTCGACGACACGTGTCCCACAGGAAAAGAGGAGCTCGGTGATCGCTCCAGCTCTCGTTGTGTAAGAGTTGAACCTTGTTGAGTGTTAACCTCATGCGAGCTTGCAACTTGAGGAGACCCTTTTGGACCGTCTTTCACAGGTGAATTTATTTAGAAAGTCAAACAGAATTTGACCTAATTAAGGATATCTTTAGCTGGCAGGCCATTCAAATTCGAATTGGGAATTGACTTAAGTAATTAAGAAACTCTGTCAACCTCAAGTATAATAGGAGACTCTTCATTCGTCATTAAGAACACACAATCCACATTACTGAAATTCGACGGATTGTAATCTGAGTGAAAATCCACCGTAGAGGGGGGGAAAAAAATTGAAGCAAACCGAGTAAAAAACTTCGTGTCATTATGATTATAATTTTGCATTATCATCCTGTAATCATCGGCTACACTTCTAGATTTATCGACCGGTTATAGACCAACGACAAAAACAAATGTCAACGGTTAGTAATACGTTCAAAAGTGGAAATGTAGGTCTTTTGACCATAAAATGACAATGGTACACATCTCTTTGCCATTGAATCCATCACCCTTGGTGAAACTTTAAAACTATGATATAGAAGACAAGGTGTACGACATACACAGTCCATATTTTGGAACCAGAACCCGCATAATTTTGTCATTTAATATCCAGAGTTTTAACACTTGTGAATTTAAACTAAACTAGAAATAATTATAGTGGTTTCAACTTTTGTATAATATTTACGAATAATTCATTATAATTCTTGCGTTCTATAATTGTTGAGATATAATTGCCACAACAGTTTGTGTATGACGCTGTCATTAGACAATACGTTGTTAGTGAAGTTATCCTATTTAATGACCAATTTTCTAATGCTGATTAATGTGGCAAGTGAAGTTATCCTATTTAATGACCAATTTTCTAAGTCTTAATAGATATATTTATAAAACGTTCTATCTTAATTCTCAGCAATTGAAGAATGTATCTTAAATCTATTTTAAGTGTTACAACACCTATTGACAACTCAAATATATTAATTTTAGTACCAAGCTACATAGTTTTTAATAAAAATAAAACATAGATTCTTCTTATTCCGTAAACAAAGGACGACAAATTTGGGTATAAAATAAAAAGCGCGTGGAGTCGAGCAAGAAAAAGGTCAAGACAACACCCTAATTATTATTATCACAAATGAAAATAAATGTCCTTTAAGCCGTCCACAAGTTGGACTTGAAAAGGTCGAGGCGTTAGATAGACATATACTCGAGGAAAAAACAGTATCCCAACCTCTCCAAAACACTCCCGTTTTAGATTTTCAAAAAAAATTATAGCAAAGCTTAGCTTTAAATCTCCCGTTAATTCCGCTAATCACTATCAACCAATACAAGACTCTCGCAATGCAATCAAATTTAGGAGGTTAAAGAGACGCAAGAGTGGCAAAATAGGTTGTACAAACATTAGTATTGGTTGCGTGGATTAAATGTTATGGGGCCAATCCCTTTACTAAACCAAGTAATTTCGTTTTCCCTAATCGTTAAGGTCTTAATTATTAAGTTTACACAAATTGCTTAATCTAATCATTCATCAGCAATTTACACTCGTAATATTTCTCAAGTTTTTTGAATCATTCCAGTGACAATATATGGGAAAGATTTTATGACAACTGACTCAAATTTCTTGAACAAAGAATATCATAAATGCAAAAGATTCATTTTTCACAGCACTCAACATAGCAACTTACTAAGAATTTCTGGCTTTATTTTCTGGAGTAAGGAAACCTGGCCGACTTGTTTAGACAACTCACCTGTGACTCGGTCAATATACAACACATATAACCCATTCCTGCTTTCCAGTAGTTCTAATGCTTTCCGTGCATGAAAAATTGATGTCACCCACTCTTCAAAGAGCACTGCAATAGAATTATGATTCAGTCAATATGTATGAACAAAAACACGAGTGTTTGAACATATATTCTGTATTAAATTTCATTTCTAGGTACAAAAGGAGTGGTCAGTGACCGAGTATGGAATTAGAGTTGTTGAAAAGCCATACTCAAGAACAAGAATAAACATGATCAGCAATTACGATACGTACTTTTATCAAAGCCTTCATCCTGCGACCACACGGAAAGGTAGTCTGATATCAAAAACTCAATAAGCTGGATCCTGTTAATTCCATAAAAACAGATCAGACATGTTACTCTATAGACAATTAACCTAACATTTTCCAGTTTACAAGTTACAGTAGATAAATTTTGATTAAACATGAGTCATGACAAAAATGGGCCGGATAATTAGGCTAACCATTTTGTTGAGAGAAAAACTATACAAGGGAGAGCCTTTTAGCACAAGGGGACCTTAAGTGCCTAAATTATAAAAAGTTAATCATATTATAAAAGCTCATATTGATCCTTAATGTGTTTGTGGACACAATATTAGATTATGATCACTAAGATTGATTTTAATGGGTTTCGATCTCTAAAAGATACCAACTTAGAGATCTATTAAAAGTGGACATATTAATACTGTCTAGTTTCACGTAAGTACTTACATTATGAACATAGATTCATGCCTGTGGGGAAAAGCAACATCAAATGGATCCGTGAAAAGCAAACTTTCTGCAAGTACAGAGATCGTCTGAGAAACTGAAAGTATAGCGCGTTGTCCAATGTAGGGCTCATTTCCAAGCTTACGGATCAAGTGTTGAACATAGAACTGACTATCCATATTGCTATGGTTTGACCCTGAATGGAATGTGGAAAACCATAAACAAAGAGAGGATTAATCAGTGAATGTCATCATACTGCCATAAAGTTAATTTAAGAAACTTTTTCCAAACAAGTTCCCCAATGTCCTTATGTGCAAAATCAGCCAAGGTTTTAAAGAATCTAACCACAGGAGAAGAGATTACCATTTTCTTGAAATGAACACATCCTTCTAACCAATCGTGAGACCAAGCTGCTGACAAATCCTTCTATAAACTCCATGTTCTTTGCCAGTGATAATAAATTCCTCAATGAAGCTTCAGATGGAAAATAAAAATTCATCAAATTAGAGAAAAGGCAGCTTAAAAAAAATAATTACAAAAAAAAACATCTAGCAGATACAAGATAAATTGTGACCCTCATTTTATGGCAATGAGGCATGTTCATCTTATTTTTAAGACCCCTCTCTTAATCTTCAATTAAACATAATGAAATAGAAAAGGATAAGACATATGCTCAGATGACGAATAAACCTAAAGGATACTAATTATGGATATCAAAAATCAGTGCAACATAATTCCTAAATCTATGAATAGCAAAGCATCAGCTTCAACAACTTATACCATAGATGTCTACGAAGGCAAAAGAACTATTATTCCATGGATAATCCTTACAAAGCAAAGCGAAAGAAGCTAAACTAATCTTGTTTTTAAAAGCAACTTGGAATAGTAAACACCGACGTAAGCAACAGTGGTTCCCCTGTCCCCCAAAAAGAAAAAACGAAAAGGGGGTTAAAAGATATTACAAAGAAGGTACTTTCAGTACCTAAAATGAAGTCTACAGCTTGGTGTGACCAATTCGCAAAATTTACATCCTCCACCTGAAATTACGATGTTCAAATATTTTGAAATGGAAAACATACGATCATAAAGACAACACAAAATTCTTCAAAGAAAAAAAATATGAAAAACAGTGTAATAGTAAATTGGAACTGAAGTTTTCAGAAGAATAGTATGTCAGTGATTAAAATCAAGCAGAAAAATAAAATTTAAAAGAACAAGTCAGTCTCGTAATCTAACCGGAGAAACATTTTCACAGAGTTCCACAAGAAAATCAATTGCAGCCTTAAGCTGCTCCAGTTCATCTTCATTGCTAAGTTCTGCACTCAAAGCCATTAGACACATGAGTAACACAAACAAACACATTGGGACACAGTTCTAATTATTAGATATCGAAGCCAATAAATCGAAAAACCTTTCCTGTTCTACCTTAAAATAAAAACATTAACTAATAAAGAAATTCAAGCTTGATAAATACAAACCTGATAAGAGCAATCGCTGAAGCCAACCACCGGCTGTTCTTCTTCTTCGCTCCTTGAATCTTACTGTGAATGAAAAAAGACAATAAATGTACAATGAAATGAAGTACATAGCTTTGGATTAGGCTGATTTACAAACCTTGCCTCAGAAACCTCCGTCGCAACACGTCATTGAATCGGCGATCGGAGCCATCTGTGACTGTTTTAGGGTTCAATTTCCCCAATTGATCGAAGAAGTAGCACTTGCAAGCAGCACTTTGCGGAAACAAATCGGACTGCGAATCATCTGAAACTATAAACCAGATTCAAATTAAAAAAAAAAAAAAAAGAAACTGAAAAAGTATATCGAGAGAGAGAAAGAGGGGGAGGAATGTGACCTTCGGCTTGCTTGAGATCTTCTCTGAGTCTCAGAAGCTCTTGCTTTCGCTCCTTAGCCTGAATCTCCACCATTGAAGCTTAATTAAGCTCCATTACTATGAGATTCGGAGATTTAACAGAAAAAAAGGGGGATTTTTGCGGCACATAGAGAAAGGAATCGAAGATCTCTAAGATTGAATTCGGTGATAAGTTTTCGCACTCCAGAAATCGCAGCAACAAAAGCAACGAAAAAAGAAAAAGTAGGAAGAAAGAAGTCTGTTTTCGATTTTCTTGAACTTTCTCGGGAGCCAAACAGAGCAGAGAGTGCAAAGTAAAGAATGGATCTTGAAAGAGAAAGAGATAGACCTTTCGCTTCCAACGGAGAGCATCATCGGAGTCGGAAGGAGGCGGATTTTGAAGGTGGTGCTTTGATCGGAGAAGAGAGATGGCTAAAGCCAGCTTCACCGCCGCTTCGTCCCGCCCTGAGTTCTCTGCTTGTGAGCTCACACTTGCCATTCTCTCTCTCAATCTCTCTCTCTCACACACACACAAATGTAGCGCGGGAAGTAATCTGTTTCAAGGTGAACAGAATATATATACATTAACACATATCTACAAAACGACAGGTTTTTTTTATTCAATTCGCTGTCGTAATCCATTGAAACGACGCTCTCTATCGTTTTGTGTTAAAACGCAAAGCGTTAATTAGCCCCTGAAATATAACCAATGCCTCGGACGGTCAGACTAGGTCTTTCAATTATGTTTTTCCTTTAATTTGGTCCTACAGCCTCTAATTCCTACATCCTCTAATTGTCAAACTCTTTTATCCTTACAACTGAACAGGTGACCTAATAGTAATGGGTTTATCCTAAGAGTCTAAGGTTGTGAGTTCAAATTCTAAGTAGCTTACTTACCCATTAGCCATGGTCTTAATTTTAGGGCGTTGTTCCTGCTAGTTATTTGGTGCGATTCAAGTGACGCACCTTATCACCTGGTGGGAGCGACCTACCTCCTATGACCTTGGCGAATATTTTTGAGTAAAGTTGGAGCTCATATGGCAACCAATATGACGCACGGACTTATTATAACAATTGTTTGAAACTTACAACAAAAGAGATAATACTTCACACCATGATGGTTCAACTATATGAAAAAACGTCTAAACGTCAATTAAAGATCTCGACCCACGAGAGATCGATGGAGAGGTCAAGACTGGACCCATAGAAGACCTAGAAGATTTGTCGATCGATGACCTTCAAAAGTGCTAAAATTCGGAATAAAATCCAAGGAGGGTAACTAGTTGCCCCATCCTCCCATTTTCTTCCAAAAAAAAATGCTTGTTTATCCTTAGTTATATATTTTTTCCCTCTCCCCTCAATTTCGGTCTTTTTTTTAGTTTATAAGATGATTGTTAAAAACTCATATGAGTAACTAAAATTTCCGTATATATATACTAGTTTGAGAACCTGCCTAAAGCACGTGCCCCATTATTTTTTTTCTCTAAATATTTATTTAGGATGTTAAAAAAATAACTAAATAAAAGGAAATCCACACTTTTAAAAAAAAAACGTGGTACATAGGGGATGCATTAAGGATTTAAGTTATAAATATATCTACGTGGCTCTCATTCTATATTAAATTTTATAGTAAAAATTTAAAAAAATAGAAAAGTGAATCAAGCCATTGACAGCTCACTTCCCAAGATTATCTATGTTTCTACAGTACTAATAAATATATATATATATATATATTTAATTTAGCGTAATAAAATATCATATTAAAATCACCTTAAAAAATTATATTAAAAGGATAAGGGATCAAGTTGAGAAAAAATTTTAGATATTTTGAAGATCATGGGTAGAAAGAATGAGTCAAATTTCGAGAACAAAATATCATTAAACCTACTTAAAACCAAATACTATTTGTTATTCGAGAATAAAACAACTTGCAACTAATGTTTGGACACAAACATACTTTTCGCTATGCATGATTCACATTTTAGTCGTATCATGTCATCATGTGTCTAAAGTTCAAAATTACTATCCTGACATGGCCCATTGGCCCATGTATGTCGTCACAGGTCGGTCTATTTCCTTAAACATGCCAATTCATTTGGGTTAAAATTAGCTCATTCAAATTTTAGTGTCGTTTATATGAACTTTTTTTTCTAATTTATTCAAATATATATATAAAAAAATACTAATGTAATAAATTAAATATAATACTTTTTAACATTAAAGAATAATTTAAAATATTTACATATCATAATTGATTATAAATTAAGTATCTCCAAATTATATCGACTCTTGTATATTGGTAAACTTATCCATAATTATACACATTTATAATGTGCTAACATTTCGTATCTACGTTCTAGTGTACCATGCCATGCTAATAGGCTATGTCATGTCATGCTCACTCCTTAACATATGAGCTCGGCACAATCCACATTACTAGACCCTTCCTGGCATGGTCCACATGCTCACTCCTTAACATATGAGCTCGGCACAATCCACATGACTAGACCCTTCCTGGCATGGTCCACATTTTGTTACGTTGTAACGTGCCTAAGCCATAATGTGTTATATTGTGCCGCAGCACTGGTGGTCGCTAGCTCACAAACGACAAGTCAATTGCCCATAAAAAATTCTTAGCGTTGGAGACTTGGAGTAGATAAGCCACGACCGTTTTATCTTATAAAAGTTTACCGCCATTGTGGTAATAATGCGACACATGATTTTTGTTCAAGTATGCTTTCTTTAAGCTACAGGACACTTGCCTTCATACTTATTGAAGCTTGTCTAATGTCTTTAAGCAAAACGATTATGTTTATTTAGGTACTTATCCTTTAGTATAGAAGTGTCATAAAATGGGGCAGGATTTTGCTCTTGAATAAGTAAAAGATATGTCGCTACGTATTGTTAGCGTAAAACGACGTGTTATTTAAGTAAACGACATGAAGCCCTTTATGGGCACTAACAATTAATTCAACAGTAAGGAAATGTTCTGCTCCACTTAAGTTGCTTGCACTTGCACTTTCACTTGCACGTGTTAAATTTATTCTTCTAGAAACAAAATTAAAAAATAAAAAATGGAGTCGGCATCTCACTAGCCTCTTAGGAAGCAAACCAAACTCGCTAATATTGGATTCTGTGATATCACTTAATATCTTATTGTAAAACATATTTTTTAAAAAATATTAATAGCACAATATTCTATATCTGTGAAATATATTTAAAAAATATATAAATTGCAAACCAAACGTCATACATAGTAATTTACTTGTTCAGCTACAATTTATAAGTTATCTGTCACACGTATAATGTAAGTTATAATTGAAAACTTGATAAACGCTATATCTGCATCTAAACGACACATTTTTATTTTTATGTTTTCGTAAGTGCTTAAACCACACTTGTATTTAATATCTATCATTTGATGTCTATCAATCATTACTTTATTACAAATTTACTTGAACCAAATCTTGGAATCTCATGTATATTTTGATATATTCCCAGGAAAGAAGATTCACTTTTTCAGAATCTGGTTAATTTCGAAACTAACAATGTTCATAGGACCCTCTTTCCTTCGTGGTCAGGGAAGCAAAAGAGGGAAGAAAATAGCAAGTCAGGACCTCACATAATCTCTAAAACAAAGTACCCATCAAATGAAGGAAATACCATTCAACCTAGTCCTACCAACAAAACAGATGACAACAATGACTAACTAGCGAAGCTGCTGCAAATACTTCGATCTTATTATCATAAGTAGGATCATTTACTTCAGATATAGAAGAAGCAAGCCATCCAAATCACACCACGAAACTAAACCCACCAAAATTTCGGCAAAATCAGGGCATTTTGAAGTAAAAAGCGTTGTCATCTTCCTTCCCTCACTTTTGGTTAGGGAAGCCAAGAAAGAAATATAAAACTATGAACTTTGGACCTCACCATCTGTAGGCTTCAAATAAAGGCAACCCTTCAGTCTACAACATAACTACAAGCCAAATAATGACTCCCTCCCTAGTAAAATTGCTACAAATATTATAATCTTAATATTTCAGCAGAATCAGAGCATTTTAATAGCATTTGCAGTATCAAGCAATCTATTCATACTAGGCAACTAAACCCATCAAAATTTCATCATAGTCAGACTATAAGAGCATTCTATAGTATTTAAAGTATATAACTCTTGTTTTCAATTTTTTTTTTCCCCCTAAATTTATATTGAATGAATATCACAATCTGTACACCACAAAGGAGATGACTTAAATGGCAAGGAAGTGTTACAACAAATCTCCAATCTATCTCTAAACTGGGCATTGCTGGTCTTTAACAATATAGGCAAAGGAAAACACACACCTTTCTCTACACAGCTCTGGTGCCTCGGCTTAATCCTCTTCTCCAAGCTAAACGAAAAGTACTGCGGAAACTCCTTCAACTCCTTCAAATCCCGCCCCATTTCGACCACAAAGTAATCGAATTTCGGCTCGAAATTATCCTTGATACTGTAACAAAACAGCTGAGGAAACCTCCTAAACATGGACAGCGAGTCCCGGTGCGAAAACCCGATCTTCTCAAGGTACTCAATTCGGGGCAGAAGCTTCTCTTCAACACTACAGGAAAGCAAATTGGTGTGCTTGTCCACCTCGGCTATGCCGATGCTCTGGAGGAAGTAGAGAGTGGGACGGAGCCGGTTCCTGACGCTCGAGGCGAGCAATCTGGGCCGTCGGTTGATGACCCTTTTAAGATCAGAGCCGTTCACGCGGGCCTCCCTGATTAGGAACGTGAACACAGGGACGATTTCGGAGACCCGGGAGGATAGAACCTCGGGGCACATCCCTACGATTCTGCGGAACTCTACAGCGGTGAACCCGGCGGTGGAGGTGACGAAATCGACGGTGGATTTGATCTCGGATAGTGGGGAGGAGAGGATCGGAGGGTGGTCGTCGATCAGGGAGAGGAAGTCGATGCCTATGGAGTCAAGGTACAGCATTTTCTCCTCGAAATCCGAAGACGAAGACGCGGGTTTGGGATGAGGATGAGGATGAGGGTGAGGGTGAGGAAGGGTGGTGTTTGTTTTGGTGGAAAGTGTGGGAAAACGGGGGTTTCTGGGGTGAGAAAGTGAGGGAAAATCATGGCTGGGAGGGGTCGGGAGTTGGGGTCTGGAGGGGTTGGAGAATGTGGAGGTAGGGAGAGCTCTGGTGTTGGAAATGGAGGAGAGGATTTGGGTTTCTTGCATTTGAGTGGGGAGAGCTCACTTTTCTTTCCTAGACATGGCTGAAAAAACAGGAAATTTATTTTTTTTTTTCTTTTTTGGAGAAAAATTTTATATAGGTGTGGTGGTGGAAAAGGGATAAGGCTGGAAAAGAGAATATGAGTATGTGCTATATCATATCTATTTGAAATCCAAGGAGAGTTCAAGATGTTTGGACTTTGTGGTAACTGATAAGCATGAAAGAGACTAGAGAAGGAAAGAGGAGAGAGGGAGGGGGTGAGAGTTTTAAGTACGGTGTTATGAAGATGGGGCTCAATATATACTATGGGCCAAGTTCTGGTTCAGCCCATGTTAGACTCTGAATGGATTTAAATGGGATTATAGGATGGAGAAAATGACAATGAATAAGATTAATTATATTTTTATAAAAATGATATTTTTAAGAGTGTTAAGTATTTTTTGAATATATGTCTAATAGTTTTTTTTACCATAAAAGACACCATTATTTGGGATTTTTTTTATGTTCAAAACGTCTTTGACTCTCTTAAAAATATTATTTTTTTAAAAAAATGCAAAAAAAAAAAATCATTGTTTAGCCCAAATTTGTCCTATTCTTGTAGTTTCCTCTTTTCTCCATAGGCTAAGCCTAAGAGACGGGGGAAAACACCCACTAATACTAGAGCTATAAATATGGAACGAACCAAATGAACCGGCCCGTGGCCTATAAATTTGGCTAGGGCCCCACTTGATACTATTTACGACCCGGATCGGGCTATGTAGAGATAGTGAGTCCGTCGGAATGGCTCGATTTGATAGTCAATTTTTTTAAAATATATATATTGTTGTTTTTTGTAATTAGTATTTAAAAATGATATTTTTACTAAATAGTACCAGGCCGGCCTAGTATTTAGTTATCAGGTTATAAAGTTAGACTGGATCTCATTTTTAGACTTCTGACTTGATACTATACACGACCTAATTTAACTCAAATTTTTATTTTGGCCTGAACGAGACAGATTTGATCAGGTCGAGCGACCCATATTTACAATTCTAACTAAAACTAATTTGCCTCTAAATATACCTTTTTTGTGGACTTTCTTTTTTTTTTCTTTTTTTTAGTGCTAGTAAAAAGATTTTGATCTCTTTTTTTTTTCATTTTGACTAGTTCTAAATAAATTATTATAGAAAAGATTCATAAAAGTCATTTGGCCAAAATTACTCCTAGTCAAGTCAATTTCCCCTTTTAAAAAAAAAAAATCGAAGAGGAAATTATGCCTCTCAATGTAAATCTAAACAAAAATTGAAAATTTCTAAGTGTTGAAATATTATGAATTTTGCAATTATAGCACCAACAAATTTTCCAAAATTGAAGTTTGTGTGTGGCCATGTTAATCTTTTTTGTTTTTAGTTTTAGGAATGAGCAAGTGCTTTTTGAGGGGAAAGGAATGAACAAACACTATTCTTCTCAAATAAGAACAGGAATTATTTTTTTTATCCTAGTTAATTAATTGGGTAAAACTATCATCCATAATTGAAAAAATAAATTCTTAGCATTTTGTAATTACTATTATTCTAATTGAAATATAAAATATTTTATTTTTGGTAAATCGTGTGTTTAGTATAAGATTCGAATCATATTTCATAAATCTGGAATCAATTATAATATAAAAAGTTGATTGAATAAATTGTTTGTTTTCTCAACTTGTTATATAAAAATTGTTTCTGAATGTGTAGAATATAATTTGAATCCTATATTAAATTCAATACATATATTAAATTCAATACATACATTCATTTTAGACAGAGAATTTAAATGTTTAAAAATGCAAAATCAATCTTCACCCATAAGGTAACTATCAAAGCCACTTGGTATTTTGGTGAGCATTTTCTAATTTTGGACCAATTTTTATTTTTCAAAGCATAATTTGAAATATCTTGTGCAACATAATTTGACTTTGGAAGTGCAACCTAATTTAACCTCTTTTTTTTCGGTTTTAGGTGAAAATTTGAATTTAATCAATATGTTCGATATGCTAATGAGCCGACCAATTTATTTGGAATAGAGGAATCACATTATTGAGAAATGCTGCATGTAACTCTTTTACTCTAATCTCATTAGTTGAGATCTAGAATCCACTCTTTAATTTCATATTTTTATAATACAACAAATCGGATCCACCATTCAGTTTCATATTTTGATAATGTAACAAATCATAACAAAATTTATATGTTTTTATCATATAACAAATATAAGTAACACTAGAGACTCTAGTGCATTTAATATTCCTGTAGACCCCCCTTTCATCTCTTAGAAGATGGACCCTTAAGTTTGCTGATATTTATCTTACTCGGCTAAAAATGAGCCACGAATCACTAAAAGCAGATACTCCTGAAAACACAGCTCAACTGGTTATCTGGCTTTGGTCAATTTGTTTTTACGTTTTTTGGACTGAAACCGGAGACAATAACTTTGCACTCAGCTGATACAAATAATATAAACATAGCTGCATATTCAGATATAATCTAATCTTGCAAACTCATGGCAACACACAGCGGAAACAAAATTTCAAATTATGAGCAAAAACATTCAAACCCAGACCAGTAAAACAAAAGATATGGGTTACCTGTCAAGAAATAGAAGGCAAAAACATGGCGTTTATGAACTAACCAGTTTAAAAATGTAAGTAAATTACTCAGTCGAGAAAATTTATAACCAACAAGGGCAAAGAAAAAATGATACAAAACTAATGAAATATTAAAACAAAACATCTGGATCCCATAATGGCTACTGTCTTCGAGCAGTTTTGGCACATGATTCGCCACATCCGGGAACAAACTCTATTGCATTATGGTTGTCTTCTTTCCTCGAAAAAGCACACAATGCTGTGACCTCAGGGGAAAAAGAAATATACAACTCCTTAAAAATTCTGTGTTCTTGGCAGCTCTCCACCTTATCACATGAGGTGATACAACTAGCTCTCCTCGGTAGAGGGTGAATGGAAAAGGGCATCGAAAAAGCAAAACAAAATGACGAGAAGTTCTCACCATGTTACAAAAGACAAAAAGTACTCGATGTAAAAATACTTTAGCTTTCTAAAGCAGACTCCGGCAGGCCTCGATGTCAGATGCTTGTGCTTCCAATATGCCTTGTCCGGCAGAACTAGCGTTAACAATCCGCATTCCTGTCTCAAATATAGCAGTTCGGAAGCGATCATCTTCCACCTTCTTAAGGACCTCCAACACTACTTTAAAATCCAAACCTCCACTCAAAAGTAATTTGCTTATGATTTCACCAAAACATGTTGGAGCTCGCGGTAAATCAATACCAACATCGTCCAGGGTAGATGCATAGAGCAAACATCCAGTCCCTATGTCCTTAGTTGTAAGGACCTTTTTGGAAGACAAATAGTCCAGAAGCCTCACAGTTGGTTCAACAGAGGGTGGAGTTCTCTCTAGTGCAAGAGAAATGGCCTCCTTGACAACCTCAGGATGGTAACCTGGTGACTTGAGTTCCTCCACCCACTGTAGCGCTTCATCTAAAATCAGGATATCGAAATAATCCTTCAAAAGATTAACAGTCTTCCTTTGAAGATCACCAGGACTCAATCCTAGCACTGGGGCCTGTGGCTTCTCAACAACTGGAGTCATAGAAGCAGGAGGAACAGGCCTAGCGACTTGAGCTGCAGTCTCTGCACCAAAACCATGAGCAGGAGGGGCACCACTGCCCTGCAATAGGGCACTAGTCTTCCCACTAATGAGTCCGCCACTACCCTGAGGTAACAGCCTAGTATTCAGTGAAGTCGTCTTGCCAACCAATGGTGACGGGCCACGTCCAGCAGCCTGCACACCAGAACCGTCCCCCCTTGGCATTGACCTAGTCCTTGGGACTTCCCAGTTGTCATTATCCATCCCAAACCCAGGCATCCCAGGCATCTTTCTGGTTCCGGGCATTCCAGGCATCATCCCCCCTGCACCAGGTCTTCCAATGGGGAAGCCTCCAGGGCTGGTGTTCCCTTGATCAGTAGAAAGTAGGCCACGATTATTCCTGATACTTGCGGTGGCACCTGGTCGCAACCCAAGATCCTTTTCAGCCTCTGTATGTATTTCAGTGATGGTTTTGGCCTTTACCTAAAAAAAAATCAGAAATAACAGACCAGTTAATATATTATAACAATATTTCAGCTGCATCTGCACCCAAAAGAAAATGACAATCTACCTCTTCACGCCTGGGTACCCACTTGTTGGAACGCAAATCAAGAACATCACGAACCATAAACCTCAGCCTCGGAGCCAATTGAGGATTTGTCGTCAGTTCCTTCAATCGGCTGAAGTACATATCATTTACATGTCTTGATTTTCGGTTCTCATCCAGCTGCTTACCAATTGTGTTAAAAAACTGACAAATTGCCTCCACATTTTCTTCAGCAGGGCAAGCTTTGACATCGGATCCTAGAAGTTCCTGTCGCATAAAACAAGAACTAATGATTAATTCAAACATTTAAAAGGGCCTCAAATAGACTACGGAGAGATCAGACAAGAACCTGAACAATGTGGTGAACTATCCTTTCAGGCACCATCTTCTGCTTCAGAAGCTCTCCAATCAACCGAATGTTTCCCAGGGTGCGAAGCTTGAGCAATCTTTCTTGGTCCCTGCGCTCATCAGGAGCAGTCATCTGCCCCAATTCTGCCCTGAGTTTATCAGAATCTTCAAAAGCCCCCTGGCAGTTATCTAAGAGTACACGCTTAAATGTGATTTCTTTGCCACCAGGTTCATCAGATGGGAATGATGGGAGCTTCTCATTAAGATCAGAGCACAGACTAGCATACATGGGGCAAAATGTGGGTTCAAGGACAGCCTTGTCAAATATCAGTGAAATAACACCCTGCAAAGCAAGAAAATTTGTTACAGCTGTAAGAATGTACAAGTCAAATAGTTGAAAGTTGTGTGGATGAATAGAATACCATCAATATGTCGGCTGTGGTAATACCAGCGTCAATTAGTTGACCTTTAAGAACATCAAATTTCTCTGGGGTCAGCTTGTTCAATATTCTGTTTAGGGGAGGGGAAAAAAAAAAAAGAATAAGACGTGGACCATTCAGCAAATCATGTAACTATACAGTTTACTAATACTCCAAAAAATAAATAAATCCAAAGCTTCAAGATCAAGAGTACATTTAAAAGACAGAAACAACTTCACCATGACAATTAAGAAGAAAAGATACCCGTTCATTCAGATAAAATGAATTACGTATTGCAATAAAAAAATAGAACATCATTTGCAACCAGAAAATCTCCAAGAAGGCAAGAGGGTGATGTTTTTCTCTCAGAAAGCAGACAAAGCAGCAACAGTCACATAATTTTTTACCAGCTGATTTTAGTTTAGCATAAAGACATCTAATTTACATCAACTTCTATACAGGTCCATGGTCAATCTGTCACTAGCAAGTAGCAACACTACAGATTATCGTGCTTCAGAAAATTTTATTTGTAGTTTCATTAGTCAGATCAAACTACTGACTACTTAAGTGCTTAAAAAGCAAATTTCTAAACTTCCAAAAGCTTCAAATTTTTCCAATTCATTCTAGGACGTGAAAGACAGCTGAAGTGGTGGAATTTATTTCCCCTATAAGAAAATAGGACATTACCCACCAGAAAGCACAAACTTCTAAATTTAAAACCGTTCTACGTGTTCATAATATTTACCCTTTAACAGTCTTCAGAACACGATCCTTTTCAGATAAACTTCCTCTTCTAGCCGACCATGGCACCTCAGCCTTGACAAGAGCGGGGGGAGGTCCTCCCTGAAATAACAAGGATAAAGTGGATAAGAACCAAGTTGTAGCTATATGCACACAAATGAAGAAACAAAGACAGTTAAAAACAAAAAACAAAAACAAAAGACAAAAACAGAAAAGCAGAAGATAAACTCTTTCAAAGCCTCGAAATAACAATATTCACTCAAAGCTGTGATGTACATAACATGCTATGTGAATTGCACGACATGCAACGACTTCTACTAGTAGCAATACACTAAACGTTTATACAATGGTTGAAAAAGTCTCAGAAATTTTACAGAGAGACAAAATAAACATTTACAGAATGGACAAATTTTGAGTTTGTAACTGGACAGAAGTCCATAAATACATTGTGAAGAAAGCATATGTTAGCCTCAACATGTAATATGGACTGCTAGCTGATTCCAATTCTCACGGCATATCTCTTTTCATAAAGACACTCCATGCCCATCCAGAATGAATAGATTTGGGACCATTCACCTAGGGCATGGGCTGTAGACATAAGACCCGCAATAAATAGCCCCTTGATATATTACCAGAGGAAAAAAGTCATATTTTTGTTGGAATTTCCAATACTTCATGCAGACAATAAATCAGGCACCAAGAACTTCGAATAAACAAGAGCACCATCATCCTATTCCCATGAATTGGAAAAACAAATGCCAGGAAAAAAGGTTCAGATGAAAAACCCAGTGATAAAACCTCAAGCAAGTTATTTTCACGTATGTTCTCAGAGAGAGAGAGAGAGAGAGTTGGTTGCCCAGTAAAAATATGTACATGTTGCTTTCTATGCAACTACGAGGGCACACTAGTCTATTGTTTTCATCATATAAAGCCAACACTAAGAAGTAAAACGAGAGTAATAAGGACATCAATTACCCCCTCACTAGATGATATCTGTGTCCTAGGAAAGTGGGAGTTTGGTTGGTCCTGACGACCAAACTGATTTGCTTCCTGCTGTCTAGAATCAGAACGGTTGCCAAACTCCCTATTCTCGCGAAGGGCCTCCCAAGACCTTTCCTCCCCAGCAGGAGTTAACTGTGCCGTTCGACCCCGCCAATCACGATTGTCTGGCTCAGAATAGCGACTCTGAGGTGGATTTGGTGCCTGATAAGTAACAAACAAAAAAGGCTTCCATAAGATTTGCAGTCAAACCCAAAAGATAAACATAGCATAGAACAAAGTAAATGAGAAGTAGCTGAGAGAAAAGCTCACATTGCTTTCTCCACGCCCCCAGTTTTGTTCCTCACCAAGAAATTCAGCTTCTATTTCCCGTTTAAGTTTCAAAATTTCATCAGGTACTTCACCAACCTATAAAGGAGAATATCCCAAAAAAAATTAAAAATAAAAAAAGAACTCAAATAACAATAATTCAACCTCATGACATTGGATAAAAGCATGTTAATGCCATGGAAGGAACTGTTTTTCCTACCATGGTACTGTATGATTATTATTATCATATTTGTGCACATATTACTTGCATAGACAAATTACCTCGCGAAGCTGCAAAAGCTGGTCACGAGTGTATCGTACTCGTTCACGACCTTCAAACCGTGAGTCTCCACTCTACAAAAAGACAACGGGAAAATAAGATAACCAGATAAATCATCATATTAGCTCCATAGAAATCCTAGTATACATACATAAGTTTCAAAGGAGGCCACAGGCAGAACCACATTGCCATTGTTAACTACACCATCGCAAGAGATTATGCTCTCACGTATTGTTAAAGTGAAAATAAAGAACAAAAAATATACAAGACCAGGTAACCAAAAGCTACCTGTTTTCAGCATTTAGATAACTACTTGCCAACAATATACTACTACTAGACTGTACAAAGTTCGTTGGTTATGAAACTTTAAATAATACCATCACATGATAGAAAGAACCTGATCAAATTCAGGAGCTTCAATGTTCGTAGGTCCTTTATGGGCAATCTCAAACTCAATGTATGCCCACCTAAAGCCTACAAATAGCTCTCTGTCCATATTTACAGCAGGTACACATGCTGAGTGGCCCACCAAGAATTAGGACATTGATTGATTACAAGAATTATTTACAGCAAACTAAACCCCTCATAATCCATTACTACCCATAATATAGTTACAAATTTTAGAAGAAAAACACAAACGAGCAAAAAAGCCACCAAAGGAAAGCACTTTAGACTGCTACATGAAAAAGATATAATCAACAGCATCTAACCCACCAATCACAGGTTAAAGATATGAAAACCCTATCAAGTATATACTAAAAAGACAGATGATTTAGCAACCCTTGAAGCCACTATACGAGCAAAACACTTTTTTAGGGGAAAAGAAAATAACCCAGGTACGAGCAAAACCCAACTGAAGATCCATATCAAATTAAACTCTAACCATACATAACACAAAAGAAATAATTTACTTTACAATTCCAGACGGATCCAACATTCGAGAAAACCATCCCATATACCTCAACCAACACAATAAAATAAAACAAAACTAAAAAACTTTAACTTTCACAGTATCGAATCCATAGAAGTTACAACCATGCATCAATCTTCAAAACACAAGGCAAAACAAACACAACCAAATCACATAAACCCAATAAAAACTCATGTCAAAAACAATATATATACATACATATATACAAACAAATAGATATAATATTGAAAAATGTACCCCTTACCATAGATTTTACACAAACCCAATAAAACCCAGGTCTAACATTAACATATATACAGATACATAAGCATATAGACTCAAATAACAAAAAGGGTACCTCTTAAAAAAGTGGGGAAAACTCTAGATCCGAAGAAAAAGTTGAGAGAATCGATATTATACCTTTATGGAAAAAGTAGGGGGCGAGCCACCATGGGGACGCAAGAGAGGGAGATCAGATGAGAAGGAACCAAAGGCGAAAGCGGAGGAAGAAGACGACAAAGTAGAAGAAGAGGATGACTCGAAGCGAGGACCACCACCGAGTCTACCACGACCGCCACCAGGTCTCAAGCTCAACACCGTCTGATCAGCCTGCTGCATACCTCAATCTTAAACTCCAAAATTAATGTCCGCCGTCCGATCAAAAAATAAAGAACCGAAAAAGACGCAGATTCAGCGGCCGCGGCCAGCGAGGCGCTGAATCAAGCTGTGATTGGATTTGGAGAAAGAGAGGAGAGAGAAAGAAGAGAGAGAGAGAGAGAGGGAGATAGGGTTTGGGGGCTTTGTATGTGAACTTTGGTATATCTCTCTCTTTCTTCCGATTAGAGAGAGAAACGCAGCTGAAGAGAGAGAAAGAAGAGAAGAAGAAGTACTCGGAGGCCGGTAGCGAGTCTAAAAAACCCTTCTTTGGTGGGACTGCGTGTGGGTGTGTGTGAGGTTTTTTTTTTAATTGTTTTTTTTTTTTTGTTTCCTTTTTAAGAAAAAAATGTAATTTTTATGGGATTGGGAATTTGGGTAGGGTTTTAATGACCATTTTGTCCCTAGTTCTTTTGATACGTGCACCCCTTGTTATGACAAATGTGGCCCTCGTACTGTGTTTTTTCTTTTTTTTCACAATACTTATATATGGGACCTGTTTGGAGGCTGAAATTTAAAATGTATACCTGTTATTTATTGAAGAATTTCATTTTCATTGGGAAATATAAACTCAGGAAAAGTGGAAGAGAGACTGATAAGTCACAAGCAAATCGAGAAAGATAAGACTTTTAAGAGAGAGTCTGAGGTAAATATTTTTTTCCCTTGGATCTTTTCTTTCTCTATTTTCTTCCTCATTCAAATTTAGATCCAAATGATTTCTTAGTTTTTCTAAACTTCTTTTTTGTTTAATTTAGATCCAAATGATTTCTTAGTTTTTCTAAACTTCTTTTTTGTTTGGTAAGTTGGTGTGTCTGTTTTAATATACATTATATTTGCTCGTCTATATATTTTTCTTAACTCAAAAAAAACTAATTATATGTTAGGAGATCAACTTTGCAGAAGCGATAACACACAGCTAAAATACGAGTTAAGAAAATTTATATAAAATGAAAAAAATAAGGCACAAAAAAAAAAATTAACGTGGTTCACCCAATTTAGGCTACGTCCACGGATAAGGCTGTGAAGAATTTCACTATGAAAAGGAGATTACAACTCACTTCTCTCTAAATATAATGAGAGAACAAATGAACCTCTCTCTCTCTTAAATAGAAGAAAGCACTCTCTCTAAACAATTTAGGAGAAAATAAGTGGGACACCAAGAGGAATTCCTAGACTTGAATTCTCTCTTAGAAAGGAAGATAATTTAGAATGAGATGTTAAACAAGTGATGAAATCCTCCGTATTTATAGAACTTGAAAGGTGGTATGAACACCATCTTTTACTATTGCCATTACGGATATTCTTTTCACTATTGTTATTACGGCTGTCCTTTTTACTATTCCTATTGCGGCTTCCCTTTTACTATTCCTATTGCGGCTGCTTTTTCACTATTCCTATTGCGGCTAGTTGGTGAGCTGCAATTGTTGATTTGTTAAACATTATATAATCTCTTCCCAAAAAAAAAACTAAAGTGTATTTTTCTTTTTCTTTGAAGGAAAAATAATGTATATATTCACAAATTATACATATATATATATATATATATAGTGTGAACTACAAAAAAAATACATTCAAGTTTACACTCTGAAAAATAATACTCTGCGATTAAGAATTTCTAAAAATTAATATCATAGACTAACTTTTTGACTAATTTTAATAACACAAAAATAATAATATTTTGTAATAAAACAGAATTAATTCTTATTATTTTCCTTAATTTTAAGGATATTATTATTTTTAATAAATTAAAATTATTCAAATTAAACTCAATATTATTGTTTTAAATGAATTAAAGTTATTCAAAAACAACTCAGTATATTAATTTTCAAAAATTATTAATCTCTAAGTATTAATTTACAAAGTTTAAAATTCAAGATTAAATTACAGAACACCAAAATTTCATATTATTTTTTATCATATTATTTTTTATCATATATTATATATTTTTACGAGTGACTTTTGGTTGATATTATACAAGTAGGATACAATGTAAAATCCATAAATGTAATAGAAAAGAAAGTTGTTATTAATATTTTAATAAATATTATTTAATAAAAATAATCCATTGTATTTTCCACTAAAAGAAAATTTCTCTTGAATTTGATATGAGATTTGATAATAATAGTAAATAACATACACCCCTGATACGCGATGTTATTTGCTTTCGATTTGCGATTAACAAAAATTGCAATATATATCAACCCAAATAAAAGGGTTAAATAGCTTATCACGAAGTAAGCCGCATACTATATTTATGGGTTAATAATAGTAATGATTTATGAATCATATACTTAAATTATACTCATTATACTATTTTAATTCTCAAACTTTCAATTTACATAATAGACCATTGAATTATGTAGTTATTATAACAATGACCCATTTGTTATAAATTATTAGTTTTTTAAAAGAAAATAATCTTGAACGAAGAGTATAGTTGTACAATATTTACTTTTATGAGTCACAATCATGTTCCCAATCTAGTTACCAAACTATATATTTTGTATATGATTTATTTTTGTTAAAAAATTAACAGTTTGAGAAAAAAATAGTCACCACTATAATAATTACGTAAATCTTGGTAATCTATTATGTAAGTTAAAAATTTGGAATCTTATTTTTTACCAAAGTTATTAATACGTACTTTTGACTATTTGTGACAAAATAGTTATTGTTATAATAATTACATATCTCGGAGAATATTACTATCATGGACCAAATTAATACATTAACTACAATTTATGGACTATTAATATCATAAACCCTATATTTATGGTTAGATCCTATTTGAAAATTAAAATTTATTTTTTACATAAAAATGTATTTCCAAAACTACAAATATACATAAGTAACATTACTATAAAAAAAAAAAATCAATCAAAGTATTTCTCTTGATAAATTCTAAAGATAAAAAATAAAAAAACTAATGAAGAATTACAGACCAATTCAGAATTGACTTGTGTTAAAAATATATTTATTAAAATTAATTCAATATAAATAAATAAATAAAGGAAGTACGGCACCATGGCATGCAAGGAAACTGGACTCCCAATTTTAAGTTAATAGGGGATTTTGCATTTTCCTATCTTTCAAATGTATAAAATAAGGGTACCTCTATTGTCTCTTTTATTTCTCTCTCTCTCTCTCTCTCTATTCTAAATAAATGTATCACTAAAAGTGAAATTTTTAAATTTTTTTTGTCATCTTCAAATGTATTTCAATTCCAAAATTAGATAATAAAAACTCAATAAAATTTCTTTTTTCATACTCCCGTGAGTTTTAAAGAACCACACTCATTTGAAATCTTCTTCAATCTTTACATTTTTAACAAAAAAATCATCTTTTTAAGATTCGAAATAACAAACTATAACAAGAAAAATCTTTATTCATTATCTCCTAAATAAAATAGAGATTGTAGATTTTTATTTAAGGTTAATTGTTGTTTAAATATCCATCCTTATTTACTTTTACAAATAAGTAAAATGAGAAAAAAGATAATTTGTCTCTTCAAAATATTTGTGAGTTGTAATTTATTCATCCAAATGATTATAAAAATTCATCCATATTTGAGGGTATAGTAAGAAATAAAACTATTAATTAATATAGTATTTAGATATTTATGTTATTGTACTTAAGGATATTTTTGTAAGAAAAAATATTCTTTAATTCATCATCTAATGAGGGATGTGAAAAGAAAAAATAAGAGTAACAATAGAGCTATCCATACTATTATTCTTACAATATTAACTTATTTTTGAGGTTCTAAAGTTATTTAAGTTTACTAAAAGTTTGGAAACAACAAACTTGAAAAGGGAACAAAGATAAAAAGCACAAGGACTTTCCAGTAATTTAACAAATAAACTACGTGAACAAGGACCTGTGTCCCAAGCCAATTATAGTGGACAATAGTGGTATTTCAACAAAAGATAAATATAGTAATCGGCTCGTTTCTTTTCTGTTTAAGTAACTTTCTCTATTTAGATTAGGAAACTAACTTTTGTAGCAAAAGTTAATAGAAATACATTCCTCAAAAAAAACAAAAAGTTAAAGAGAAATACATTTTCGCCCCTTAAAAAAAGGAAATATTAGCTTCAGCCTAAATAAATAAATACATAGTGTGTTCTTCAAAAATAAATAAATAAATACACAGTGTGGTACGGGCCGGGAATGACACGTGCACCTATCGTATGGTTTGCATTTGCGAATGTTCGGGCTATTTTGTTAACGGGCTTAAAAAAACGGGCTTTTAGCCGAATGACCGAATTTTGAGAAATTTACACCCAGTACTTTTTCTGTGCTTTATATTTCACAAATATCTATTTCTATTTTATTTCAAAAAAATCTTTTTTTGCTTTATGTTTCAAGTATAAAATATGTGTGGTATGTAGTTACAATATAAATAACACTTATGGTATTTATTTTGAAGGGTTAACTACAAAAAAATATCTTAAAATACGGTCTTTCCATAATTTTAGCGATATATTTTGATTTGTACATCTACATTTTAAATTTTTGTAAATATATACATTTTGTATATAAATTGAACAATAAATTTCTTATTAAATACATAATCTGAATTGGGGATATCTTATTTATGCTAACTAATACAAAAATTAACTTAAAACATTTAGCTCAAATCACCTAATTTGTACACATAATGTACAAATTTAAAGATATTTGAAATATAAAGGTATAATTTTGCATACGCCTAAAAACATGGTTAAAATTGCAGAAATTTCATATTTTAGAATATTTTTTTTGAGTTATCCCTATTTTGAAATATATATTGTTGTATACTTATTTATTTATTTGGATATAGAAACAAGTATAAGTGAAATGAAAATAGAAAAAAGTATTTATGAAAATACTCTCAAGAAAATGGATGTCATTTACCCCAAATTTTACTTCAAGTGTAGAAAATTATTAATTTTGAAATAATATTAAAGAATGACTGAATTTATCAAAATTTTTTTACAAAAATGGTTGAGTTAATACAAAATTGGAGTCATTAAAACGGGTAATGTTTATCGTATCAAATTATACGTTTAGTAATTGTGCCATATTCAGATTTAGATTTTTGACATATTTATTAATCATGTTACATTCAAATTAGGGTATTATTGTGTGATGTCATAATTGTGTTGACCTAAACATAATACAATGATATAAAACATGAATTGGCAGCCCTAAGGGGCCGTTTAGTATGAAGTAATCTTTAGATAAGAATGAGAATTTCAATACATCCACATGTTTGGTATCATTTTAACACCAGTAAAGTAATCGCTTCAGGAATTAAATCTTCTTACGTGTGAGTTATTTTAAAGTTACTAAAACATGTAGATTTTAAATGATCCCCATCTAAAACTTACCTTAAAAAACAAAACAAACAAAAATATGATATTCTATAAATCATAACAAATTATTTTATTTTATACTAACAAATTTTACTATTTTATAAGTGATTTAAATTTTTAATTTTAATTTAAGCACATTCTCATACGTAACCAAATACAGTTATCTAACTTCTCAAGAATCATAAAGAAGATTACTATGTACAACAAAACACAATTATTCTGGATATCAGACAATCATAACATCATCTTCAGCATTCCTATTAACCTGAAAATTGAGATTATCTTGTATCAAACGACCCTTAAGATTTAACAAAGGCCTTAAATTAGCCTTAATCAAGATAATTAATGTGGGTCCCGATTTTAATAGGCTAGTAATGGTAAGTCTATTGAAGAATAGTAAAGCTAAATACACCTTTTTTTCATCCTCTATCTACGCCTTATTTTTCTACATTTGAAAAGCACCGAATTTTCAATTTTGTTTTCTTCTCTAATCTCCCAGGCCATGTTTACTTGAGTGTATTTTGATAACTCTTAATTTAAATTCCTTCTCGTTCCCCTTAAAACTGTTTTTCTTTACTAATTAGTGAACATATACCTAAGGATTGTGTCCTATTAAACTGGGCCATTGTGTTCCATTAAGTTGGGCCAAGAGCTTATCGTCACTAGATTGGTTCGGATCTGCCCACGTAATTGATGAGCCAGACCAACTCACCCGAGGTTTGGGCCTATTATCCATGCAATATGCTAGAATACTGAACGTTTCTATATCTAGTCATATCATATTTAAAATAAGGAAGTTATAATTGCGGCCCCCTATTATAGCCCTTTATTTTAGACCATTGGGCATTGGATACAAATAAAATGAGATAAAGATTGCTATTTTGTCTGCTTATAGTGCACCTTACACACACCATATCACTCCCTTTGTGAAAATTTTGAAAAAAAAAAAAAAAAACCCTTTGAAGAACTTTTGAAGATTAGCTGCGGGTTATCATTTTGGTCACTGGAATGAAACCAATTTATGAGTTTAGATCCACCAATGAATCAACTATAGATAGAGAAGATGTGTCTAGTTCAACTATTGATGGTTTTAGGGTTTAATCCACCAATGAATCTGTAAAAATTTGAATTTTTGGAAGATAATTTGGACATTTGACCAATTTTCGGGTATAATATTAGGTGAATTAATTTGAAAAAATTTTGTGCAGAAGGACCAAATTTTGGGGGACAAAGTTGATAGAGATTTGGGAATTGGGGACTATAGTGTAATTTTTTAAGAAATTGCACAGTCCCATATGACCACCCACGTGGGCTCTCCCTCCCACTTACTTTCTCTCTCTCTTCCCCGACGCTCTCTCTCTCTATGCTCACTCTCGACTGAAAGACCAGCGAGGGTCGCGCCACCGCCCAAGCCACCGTCCGGCCTGCCAACCACCCAGCACGAGCTCGTCGTTCCGCCAGGAAACTCCGCCGACCGTCGCCAGCTGCTGCCGAAGCCGTCGTTGCCGGAGAAGACGAAGTGGACCTTTTCGGATTTCTCATCGTCGGCGACGATTCCGACCACCATTTAATCTATAACCGGGCTCGTTGGATTTGTCTCGTCGAGAGAAAGCTCAAGGTATATATATATCTTAACCCTATACTGCCTGAATCAAAAGTTGCTATTTTTGGAATATTTTGAGCTTGAGTTGACTTTTTGATCCGGCCGTTGGATCATGTTTTTATTGTCATTTTTGGATTATACTCGGAAAATAGGGAATTTTGATATATATATATATATATATTGCCTATGTTTGGTGATCGGCACGAAAATCGAAAACGGACGGCTAAGATTATCTCGATTTGCGTGCCATCGGGCCAATATGGGCACGAACCTGAATTGGATAAGTTATGTGTCTAACCTAGCTATTTTGGGTGCTAGGAATTCAGTGAAGAGGTCCGTTTATGGAATTGAAGCTCCATTGAGAAGTTAATTTTTCGCAAGAGGACGATCGAGGGCTTGGAATTAGTTTCCGACCCTCCGGATGATCGTGAATGACACATTGAGGATTCAATAGCGTGGTATTGCTATTGTTGCGAAGTAGGGATTCGGTTACATTCATGTTATACTATTTTCGAATAAAACTTATTTTCTGCAACATACGAGAACAAATGTGGTTTTTGATTTTCTTAAACATATATGATGAACTGTGATGGTATGATGTATATATATATACTGTATTGCTCTGGAGATTTTCTGAGTACAGATTATTTTGGATATATCAAAAATAGGGCTGTTGTGCTGCCTATTTTTCTATAAAAACCTAATATACTTATTTTATTGAAAAACCAGAGTATGGATATTTTCACACTTCAGTTCTGTATTGTATGTGTCATAGGATCATACATGAGCACTGAGTTAGTATCGTGGATTTACAGTATGGTGCTGTGTGCCCCACTGTCGGTGTAGAGTCTGTAAACTCACGTGAGGTTCTGTTACTTCTGATAACCTCCCCATTTGGCAGGCGTAGGCAATTCGGTTGCTCCTCTAGATTTGGTAGGCGACACATGGGTGTCTCCTCCGGGTATAGGCTTAGGTGTTAGGCAGGCTATTAGATACACTTAGTACCATTATCCTGGGTTTCCACAGATGAGAGGATGTGAGCTCATAGGTATGGGTTGATTTGTGTCATGTGTATCTGAATTGAATGGTTTTAATTATACTGATTTATTTATATATATACGTGACGATTTTCGATTTTAGATTATCATATATATATATATGTATTGGATTTAAACTAACCATGCAGAAGCTTTCCATCACTAAAATGTTTTCGATCGAGATAACTGTTTTTCCTACTGAGTATTTCATGCTCACTCCCTCCCTCCCTTCCTCAAGTGGTGTCTAGTATGATTTTAAAGATCAAGAGGAGTAAGAGGCCATAAGGATTGTAGTTCGTTATCTTGGTAATGCTTGAAGCGTGTTGTTGTAGTGTTTGGATTATTTGAGTTTTGTTTTAGTATTGAACCAAGATTACTATTTTCTCTTTTTGTCTCTGAACTCATGTATACCATTCTAGCATTTGTTCTGACATGGATGATGATGATGTTTGAACATATATTTGATTTACGTCTTTTTGGTATTTATTCGATTTATGTTTAATGGTGTATACGAACTATGGGAGAAGTTCACGGGATGGAATTCCAAATATTTTATTTAAAGTGGACTGTTTTATAAAACTATAATTTTTAGACGTTTTTAAATAAATTAAGGAATTTCTCATCCTTGCGAAATTCCCTTTTCTGCCACTAACCCGGGATTTGGGTTGTGACAGAGAAAACTATCGATGGGTTTAATCATTTTAGATCCCATTGGAATAGCAGGTGAAGGATAACCTCTCTAGGGTACAAATAAAATCCCTTTGCTTCCTATTTTGTAGCTAATTTAACCCTAAAAATATAAACTATTGTTTAGGGTGGGTTCTTTGCAAAATATTTTGGGAAATACAACTCTCTTGATAAATTTGTGATGAGTACGCATTTTTAAATTTTAGGTTATTTTAAATATAAAAAAAATACTCTTATTACTTATCTATCTCATGGTGTTCATATTTTGACTAGATATGAGAAATCAAGTTGCTAGACACCTTGTCTGGAATTTCTCGATACAATTTTCTAGTGCAAAACTCATATATATATATATATATATATATATA
>JXTB01000943.1:17549-44939 GCA_002914805.1 Parasponia andersonii | reverse complement strand
CTTTCACATTCCATTAAATAATCTAAGCATCATTATTATCAATTTGTCAATATATCTTCTTGTCCTACTCCATTACCTTACCTTTTATTTTATTTATTTTTTACTCGTCCACTACTCTTGTCTCTAATCTTTCTTCTTTTTCAATTATTTGGAATCTAATACCACTAGCTCCCAAAGAAAGTCTCTACTATATTAATCTTTTTTATACCTTTTGAATTGTTTTGGAGACAAAATTTACTCACTAGTTTTGTCTATGTCTTCTACTTTGAATTATGGCTACTAATTTCCAAAGAACATTTCCATTATGATTTTCCTTTTTTCCTACCTTTTGAATTACCCATTAACTTTATCCATTTCCTTTTCTATTCCACTTATTTAAAGTTATTACCTTACTAAGGTAAAACTTTACTAGTTTTCATCTTTTTCTATAACTTTTTTTCCACCCTTAGATTGATTTGTCTACTTAACTCTTTATATACTTAAATCCTAGCCATTCAAATTATGGCATGGTACTATTTTGGTACAACCATTAACTTTAGGTTATAAAATATAACAATTTTAATGTGACATAAACATGTCACATTTTTAATTAGGTTATATTAATGTGCATAATATAATTATTGTAAAAATAATTTATTATTAAGAAAAAACTAATTTAGAAATTCTAAGTTAAAATGAGGATTAACTATGATTTTCTCACGTAATTAAATTTAACATTCAAATAATAATACGCACATAATTTCAAGTATTTGTGAATGCAAACTTAATAAAATTTGACACTAAGTATATAATAATTCTACTAATATTGCAAGTCTAATTATTCCTTAGTCTCAGGATTAAATGGTAAAAAGTCTGCACTCCTCGTGCGTCTCATATAACGAAATTAAGCACCTTAGATTCACAACAAAAAGAAAAAGTTTGAATTAAATCAAAACTAATAGATATTAGTAATAACAAGTAGTAAATCACCATACTCCTTGGTAACGGCGCCAAAAAGTTGTTGGGCTATTTCTAACATACAAAATACCGTAAGTATACGAGTCGCAATAAGTAATATAGAAGTAAGAGAGTATCGATCCAGCGAGGAGTACTCGATTTACAAATGCTAAGTACTAACTAAAACTAGTTTAAAATTTATCCAAACGACAATGATTGATGGTTTTATCGAAGAATCAAAATGTAAATAGCAATGTAGAAGGTAAGAAATGAAACCAAAATTATACAACCAAAGGTAGTTCTTAGAGCAATAGTACAAACACTAGGGAAGCAATCTGCCCTCTAACTCCTCCAACTACTAGATTTTCTCAATATACATGTATTTAGTATAGAATTGAGAACTAAGAATTCTCAAGTATTCAAAAAATCCTTTCCAAGATATAAGTGAAAATGTTTAAATAAGATAATATGTTATTCCTAACATAAATTGATTAGACTCATTATATTTGGTCATTCTCACACAAGGTTGCACAAGTTACATAGGTATATTCCTATCCTATGCAAACTCACCCTTCACTAGGTGATCTTATGATGTTCTATCTATGCCCAAACCTATAATCCCCTTCCTAGGTTCACATAAATTTTACAACACAACTCTACTTAATGGCCAAGTAAATAGTTGCATTAAACTCAAGATAAAACAATCAAATCAACAATAGATTTCAAGAACAATTGAGCAAAACAAAAAAGCTGGATTATATTAGAGGTTTAACTGCCTCCGTAAAAATAGAGTTTAACTCATCTGCATATAAAGAGAATCACAGCACAAATAATAAAATTGTACATATTCAAGTGTAGAAAATGGAAGAGGAAAACAAAAAACAAGCGAAAGAAAAAACTCTTTCGAAGCTTTCCTAATATGATTTCCTTGGATTGAGTCCACCTTCTTTGTGTTGTTTCTCCCTTAGAAATGGCTCTAAGAACCCTTGGATGCTAAGGTTTTCATCCCTCTTTCGTTGCTACCTTTCAAATGAGAGAAAGAGAGTTTAAATAGAAGAGCTGTCATGAGTAAAATCTGGATTTTTTGTAACTTTTTGATCCTGCGACACCATAGCTGGCAGGAAGATGGCACTGCAGTGCTGAATGATAGTGTTGTGGCACCACAATGTTGAGGTTACAGAGCAAAAGAAGGCGCTGCAACACTGTGGAATTAGCACCACAATGCCATAGGAATGGGGCTGCAGCTCGATTGTTTTAGGGTTGCAGCGTCATGGAAATGGCGCTGTAGCCCCATGGTATTGGGGCTACGACGCTGGATTTTTGGGACTACAGCCCCAAGTTTTAGGGCTACAGCTCCACTTCCTCTGTGATGTTGTGGAGCTGAATTGACTCCTAATCTCCACTTTATGAGCTCTATCACTGGTCTTCTTTTGTTATTGTACGAATTTGTAGATAAATATCTTTATTTACCTCTAAATTTACTCCGAAGAACAACATTTTTTGCTCAATAAACTCTCACTTGAAATATTCATCAAAAACAATAAAACAAGTAAAAAGAGCTCAAAGATAAGCAACTCTTAAGCTCGAAAGTATAGTAAAGATAAGTGTAAAATACACTTATGAATAAGTTTTCTAATTTGTTTAAATTTTGAATTTAAAAATATCTAATTTTCAAATAATTAGATTGTAACAACCCTCGATTCCACACATGTATGTAAGGATATTTGTATAAATATTTAGTATAATCGTGATATGCTACTCGACTTAGAACTGATAAAATAAGGGAAAATTAAAGCTTTTAAACTTTCTAGAAGAAAAAAAAAACTCCACTCTTATTTATATATAGTATAATTTATGCATATATACATACTTACAAAGTGGACCTCTTTTAACTATATATAATACACACACTCTCAAAATAAGTACAAAACCCTCTATCCAAAAACCAGAGCATCAAATTGCTTATATACACAAGTTACGGTCAGAAAGTCGACGCTCCTCCTCTAAGCTCACATATCATCAGTACCCTCTGTAATATAAGAATATTTATGAGTATGAAACTCAGTAAGTAACGTATACCGATGACGAGTACACATGACAGAGAACAAATAATCATATAATTGTGATCCCTGTGTATATTGTATTGTCTGACAGGACCGTAAATTGTATATTGAGTCACTCAGAGAACGTATAATATATCGCAAGCTATATGGAGGTCTCGAGCCCAAGAAAATCCCCTCTGTATATAACAGAGGTCCATCCCATAGTGCCGTCAGAATATTTTCGAAGGAACCATAGTGCCCTCGAAAGCACTAGAGTGTTCCTGAAAGAACCAAAGCATTCTCGAAGGAACCACATCACATAGTTGGCCACTAGCCCACCGCATCCTATTCACCAATACTTGTCAGACAATATAAATACATTACATGTTCATGTTTCATGCAAAGCAGAATGACAAATATGTATGTACATATATTCACAGATTCCACCTTCAAAGGTTCTACATATTCATATAAACAGAGAATTTCTTTCATTGCAGGTGTAATATTACTTACCTTATTTTCAAGCCCTATTTATTTTCCCATGAATTTCCCATTGCTCTAGGTATAATTGATGTGAGAGAATTTCTTTCATTGCAGGTGTAATATTACTTACCTTATTTTCAAGCCCTATCTATTTTCCCATGAATCGCCCATTGCTCTAGGTATAATTGATGCGACCCTATTTATTTTTTAAATATAATCATCATGCAAGTGATGCTACAAAAATTATTATTTTAAACTTTACTTAAAAATAATTATTTCGTAATTTCATTCGAAGCAAGAGAATATGAAACATTATATAATTAATATAGATATTCTAATCCCACTCCATAATCATTTCCAAGCCTAAGAAAGTATTCGAAATAGTTCATAAGCATCACACATTAGTAGCACTTGAAATTAAAAGCTTTTATCATATAAATCGGGTAATCATTTTGCATATAAATAATTATTACCTAACAAATAGAGTGTGGTAAAATTTAAATATAAAGGCAATAAAGAAATATGACTTATACTAGCATAAAGTCATACGGATAATCTAACTTGAATAATAACTTAATTCCTTACGATTATCATATTAAAAGTGAACAAGGTGTAAATAGCTTTTAGTACATTTCAAACTAAATTACAATTCTAGGACCTGTACATAAGTATATTCCCTCCAAAGATTTGTCTGTATTAATTTTATGTATGTATAGTAACTAGAACCAAAAGATACAGGAGCTAGGAAGTTTTACTTTTAACTATATAATAAATTACAAGTAAAAACAAACAAATTATACTTTACATTAATAGATTTTATGTATGTATAGTGTTGATGGAGGTTTTGTCAACAATAAATTTAGAAAAAATTAAGAGATGTGGCTTATGTAAATTGGGTTGTTAATCAAAGAAAATAAAGAGATAAAGGATTTTATAGTGATTTAGCCCCGAAAAAGATGAGCATACGTCCACTGTTTTTCACTATTTTCTAGAGAATTACAAGCACTCAAAGTTACAATGTCTTGTCCGGAAAAAAGAAGAAAAGTCCTTAGGATAATCTCTCTCAATGTTCTCCGAAATTCCAAAAAGTTCCAGAATCAGAATTCGGAAGTCAGAATTCAGAAAATCAGGATCCCCCACTGAAACATTGAGCTCCCTTTATATAGATGAGGGTAACTCAATGTTCCTAATTGTGAAAATGGGTAACTATACAATCGGGTAATATAATTTAAGTAACAACATAATTGGGTAGCCACTTAAATTGGGTAACTGGTCGATCATGAAAGAGAGACTTTTGTTTCCTTCTCCTTGTAGGTTACCCGTTTGACAAAGCAGAGACTAATTTCTTTTTCTTTCGGGTCGCACATAACTTATTCGGAGGACGTCGTACATAACTTATGTAGAGTAGGTTGCACGTAACTTATACGGTGGAGGTCGCACGTAACTTATGCGGTGGAGGTCGCATGCAACCCTTTCGGATGAGGTCGCACTTAACTCCTACTCATGCGACCTGACATAGGATTTTAGACCGCACAACAATTGCCCCCCAGCTTCATCAGTTTTTTTAGGACAAAATGGAGCTTCCTTTTAATTGTAAGTGAGTGCGAACTTAAAAAATGCGATGTCACGACCTAGATTTGAGATCCTTGAAGAGTCGAAGAGTCGCCAGATCTTAAATCTCACCTTTCTCAAGATCATGCATACCTTTTTCTGACAGACGAATACACATGTTGCCTTTTCTAAGATAGATAGCAGAACTCAAGGAGAGTCAAGGATATCGATGATGCCAACCGTCGTTTTTAAACCAAATCTTTTCAATTTTCGAAAGATTCTTATTTATCTTCGGAAAAAATCAAATCATGCGTAAACTCTGGCCTTTAGATCTGAAAATCAAATACCTTGATCTACGGTTGTGATTTAGCGGTGCTCGAGGTATAAATATCGGAAATTAATCTGTTTCTGCTCCATTACATTGTTTCCATCTTTTCTTAAAAAATCCCAAAGTTTCAGAGAACCCTACAACGCCATTTCATCCTTCAGCTTGCACAATTCTAGAACCTTCTCCGACGGAGTTCAGACCATATCTCAATCCCTACGCTTCCGAAGAAAGGTTAGTTCATTTCTTCTCTCTTATTGTTCTTCGTCTGTTCTCAGAAAAACAGTTTCAATTTCTAGGAATAGAAACACATCCCATATCAGAACGAATTGAAATGGGAATTATTTTTATCTCCCTTTTCCGGTTCATTGAGTATACTTCACTAGATAATGGTTAGAGAAACTCTTGAGAAGAATTTCTAGGGTCTGATACCCTATTTTATTTTTTGACAAACTGTTCAAACAATTTTTATGAATCTGTAGACCTCTTAGAAAAAATCGATGAGCTTGCTTGTTAGTACAATCCTAGGATGAATTCCCAAAGTACTGGCATAGTGAGAATCCTCGATGCTCGCATAGGACTAAATCCATCCGTATTTATTTTCAGATGTCTAGTAGTGAGGAATTTAGGGAAGGGAATGCATTTTATGGAGAATCTGACTCGAGTGTTAGCTCCATTAACCTTGAAGACTACCTTGAACCAAAACCCGAGGTAGAAATAATAGGGGTCAGGTAAAGTAGTCCTCGTATAGGCGATCTCCCTCAAGATCAGTGGCCCCGACATATCAGGGATGCCCCTGCATTTTCATCGGGCTACCAATACATAGAACGGAATTGGTCATGTACCAATATAAGGACGAGCTGCACATCGAACAAACTCAGCAAAATCGCCAGTAGCTATAAGATCGCCATACCCCTTCGCCTACCTATGGAATTCAACCGACCACATACTCCACCACGTGGACTCGCTTCTTTTTTTGAAGCAGTTCTCAAGTGTGGCATCTACCTCCCACTTCATCCGTATATAAAATGGATCATTGACTACTATAGGTCGTCCCTTTTCAATTGATTCCTAATACCTATAGATATATGGTAGGTTTGCATATACTGTACCATAAACTAGGTTTAGAGACCCCTTCTCCTGAAGAATTCGCTTGGTTTTACCAAGTAAAATCAGACCTGTCAGATCTTGGCTTCTTCTATGCGAGCAAATGGTCGAACTAGGCAATAAAAACAATCTACGGGGTTTGCAACGACATGGGAAAATAGAAAAATCCATTTTTCCACTTTGACTATGCGGCTAACGGCTTTTTTCAAAATCCTGGTAAGTAGTCTTCCAATTTATTGCCTACTTCTATTTTGTTACTTTTATACTGATCACATTCGAATATCATCGCAGATAACAAGGATCGACCCGGACTTTCCAGGGAACAACTCGCAAGGGTATATAAAATCAACGGCATTCCAATTGAGGAATTTAATTGGAAGGTGCTAGGTACTTCAAATAACCTAGTCGCCTGCGGTATGCTTCCAAAGGGAGCTGCGTTCCCAGACCCCTCAGTCCTTTCATCTAAATCCTCGACCTTGAAGAAGAAGCCAAGGAAACAGACGGATTTAGGTGCCTCATCTTCTAGAACTAGGAAACAAAAAGCACCAGCCACCCTTCCAACCTCAGAACCTTCCTCTCCAGAGACAGCGTCACCACCAGCTCCTTAACCAATTCCACAAGAAGAAGGTAATCATATATATGCATTCTAACTACCTTTGTATTATATCTCCTCGCTCACTGACATATCTGTACAGATATGGTTATTGGTAGCGGCTTGCGAGCACCACCCACAACTCTCGAGTCCATGGCAAAAACCAAGACACCCGAGAGCATTCTGTCATCAAAAGGGAAAGAGAAGGTTGACAGCTCCAAGGAAAGAAAAGTTGATTTCAAGGACTTTCCAGCAAGCTCGCCTCCACTACAGCCTCAGTCAATGAGCCATCCCGAACCACCTAAAGAGGTTGCCACTTCTTCGGAACCGATCCTGGCAGATAAGGATGAGGAGCTCTTCGCACTCCTCAACCAATTACCAGAGAAGGCTAGTATGAGCGCAGCCTTCATTGATCGCTTCACATCTGAGGAAGGTTGGGAGCAGATGAAGTGATGATCTGCCAAGGTCGCTTTTGGTTCTGCGATGAGAATGCTGGCCAATGTAAGTGCTTTTCTATTCTCTTCTCAAATGTATTCTCCTGGTATTAATGATTAGATTTTTCAGAACGCAGCTGCTGCTATCCTGATGCACAACCCGGTCCTTGAATGCTTGGAGAAGGCCGAAAAAGTTGAAGAAATAACCCAAGCATTCGAGAATTCAGAGAAAGCTCGGGAAGAGGAGAAAACAGCCTTCGACTTGGAGAGGCAGCAGCTACTTGAAGACCTTGCCAAGGAGAAGCTCGAGAAGGAGAACCTCTAGGAGAAAGTCAAAGAGCTCGAGAAAACCATCTCTGAGCATCCGGATCGCATGAGTGAGGTGGCCACTGAGGCGGTTCACAAAGCTATTGAAGAGTTCAAGGCGACTGAAGTCAAAGAGCTCGAAGATAAAGCTAGTGATATTGCCTCGTCGACAATTATTTTCAATATTTTCTGCGAGCATCCAGACTTTGACTTCTCCATCCTTGGCGAGGCCGTGGTCGAGCTCGTCCAAAGTTAGAGGGAGGATACTGCCAAAGCCGGAGATGGCAGTGCAAGCCCTTCCGCATAACACTTGTATATTATTTTTTAATATTTTTAGAACATGGGCTTCGTCCCTCTTCCTATCTGCTCATGTATGGGTGACTTCTTTTAATAAATATTATTATTTCCCTCAGATGCTCCTGCAAAATAATGAAAACACAATAATAATTTTAACCAAGTAGTCAATCACTAAGTAATTGATCAGTACGCTTTTAGTGATTTGAATCCAACTAACTTAAAACAAGTTTTAAGTGTTCGGATAGGTTAGGTCGCTTCAGAAAACAGTCTATACGAGTGATGAAAACTCAATTGTTTCAAAAGTTCCATGTCAATAGGATATAGCAATATATCACATCGAACAATAAACATTTGTCTTAGTTACTTTTTTGTTCGAGGACAGAAATTGCATAATACGACATGCTGAGGCATGAAGCAAGGAGAAAATCCTAGGATTTTAAGGAATTTCAAATACTTCGATGATCTAAAACTCCATCTCTTCTAAATGGACGTTTGCATAGTCCCTTAGGAAATAAGTAAGAGATAAAATTCTGATCCTACTGCCCCCCAAGTTTCATGGTGTCTGAAAACTACTATGAAGATGAATCAAACAAAGTTGAAGTAATAGCCGAAGAAATATTATTGACGAACGACATCGAATGACAAAATAACGAAGATACAGTAGGCCGTTGAAGATAAACATGAAGATTCATTAATAATAACGATGAAGTTGTTCTGCATTCCAAGTATGCTCGATCTTTTGTCCACTGATGTGAGCTAGGTTATATGTCCCAGGTCAAATGACATTATCAATAACATAAGGTCCTTCCCAGGAAGGCCCAAATACACCAGCACCATGTTCTTTATTATTAGGTAGAACTCGTCGAAGGAAAAGATCACCAACTTCAAAATGTCTCCCTTTGACTTTGGAGTTATAATGTCGAGCAGTACGTTGTTGATATGATGCAATTCGAAGTTGAGATTGTTCATGTCGTTTTTCTAAAAGATCGAGTTCAATTCTCAGTAATACATCATTCTGATTTTGCTCATAAACAGAACGCCGTAGAGAGCCCGCACCAATTTCAACTGGGATCATCGCTTCATATCCATAAGCCAAAGAGAATGGACTCTCTCTAGTAGTGGTTCGTTGTGTGGTACGATAAGCCCATAAAACTTCTGGAACTACTTCTGGCCAAGCTCCTTTATGCTCCTCCAGCTTTGTCTTTATATTCTATTTGAGTATTTTTTTTATCGCTTCGACCTGCCCATTGGCTTGCAGATGAACAACAGCAGAGAAACTTTTCTTGATGCCCAATTTGTTACAGAAGTCACAGAACTCATCACAGTCGAATTGTTTTCCATTATCAGAAATTATGGTATGCGGTATACTATAACGGCAGATTATAGATTTCTAAACAAAATCTATCATCTTCTTTGCAGAAATGGTGCTCAAGGCCTCAGCTTCTGTCCATTTTGTAAAATAATCTATTGCGACCACTGCATACTTCAAACCACCTCATGCTAATGGCAGCATCCCGATAATATCAATTCCCTAAACAGCAAATGGCTATGGACTAGTCATTATGGTTAAAGGAACATGTGGTTTTCTAGGAATAGTCGCAAATCGTTGACATTTATCACACCTCCTAGCAAATTCCAATGTATCCTTCGTCATAGTCAGCCAAAAATACCCTTGTCGAAGAATCTTGTTTGCAAGTGCCTACCCCCCAGAATGATTTCCATATATTCCTTCATGAATTTCACTCATAATATAGCGTTCTTTTTCATCATTGACACATAATAATAATGGCGAGCTAAAACTCATTCGATAAAACTTTTCATCCTGGATGATATAGTGGGCTGCCTTCATGTGGAGTCGCTTTGCATCATCTTTTGTTCTCTGGAAGATCGCCATTTTGTATATATCGCATTATGGGATCCATCCATGACGGTTTTTCGTCAACTGGCAACGCTACTGGGGGTTCGACCTCGATGCTTAGCGATATAAGGAATTCAATAGGAACTACCTTCAACAACTCTGCATCTTTCGTCGAAGCGAGCTTAGCAAGTGCATCCACCCGGGCATTTTCAATGCGAGGAAGAAGCTGAATGTTATAAGCAGTGAATGTTGAGAACAATTGTTGTACCTTCTGCAAATAGGCCATCATTCTCTCTCCTCTCGCTTGATAATCGCCCTTAGCCTGACAAACGACCAACTAGGAGTCGCTGTACACTTCAATTATCTCGACTTTCATTTTCTGTGCAAGCTTTAGCCCAGCTATCAGCGCTTCATACTCAGCCTCATTGTTCGACGCTGGGAATTTAAAGCGAAGCACACAATGAATGTTATACCCTTCAGGACTAATTAAAACTAGGCTCGCACCTGCTCCATTTTCATTCGATGACCCATCCACATATAGTTTCCACAACCTTGATGTATCTGAAGTGGGTTTTTTGAGTACTCCTGTGGGAAGATCAACATCATATGTAAATTCTGCAATAAAATCTGTGAGGGCCTGACCCTTTATGGCAGTGCGAGGTTGAAAATTGATGTCAAATTGACTCAATTCAACAACCCACTTAAGCAGTCATCTTGATGCCTCAGGTTTCTGTAAGACCTGTTTCAACGGGAAATTCGTGAAAACCCTGATGGAGTGAGCATGGAAGTAAGGTCGAAGATTTCTTGATGTGATGACGAGCGCTAGTGCCAATTTCTCCATCTCTGGATATCTGGTTTCGACATCAAGTAATCTTTTACTTACATAATAAATAGGTCGCTGAATATTTCTCTCCTCGCGAATTAATACAGTACTCGTCGCATACTTGGAAACAACGAGATATAAGCATAATTCTTCTCCTAGGTTTGGCTTCGACAAGAGTGGAGGAGAACCTAAGTGCTTTTTCAACTCTTGGAACGCCTGCTCGCATTCTTTCGTCCACTCAAACCTCTTTGATCCTTTCAATACTTCAAAGAAAGGTTGGCATTTATCGGTCGATCTGGATACAAACCGACTTAGTGCAGCTACTCTTCCTGCTAGTCTTTGCACATCCTTGGGTTTACGAGGAGATTGCATATCAATCAACGCTTGTATCTTCTGAGGATTTGCTTTGATTCCTCGCCGATTGGCTATAAAACAAAGAAATTTTCCAGATCCTACGCCAAACGCACACTTCTGGGGATTCAGCTTCATTTGGTATTTCCGGAGAATTTTGAATATCTCATCAAGATGCTTGATATGATCTTCGGCCTTCTTCGACTTCACCAGCATGTCGTCGACATATACCTCCATTGTCTTGCTAATTTGTTTTGCAAACATCATATTGACAAGACGCTGGTAGGTCATTCCTGCATTGATAAGTCCGAAGGGCATCTTTTTATAACAGTATAATCCTCGATCAGTGATGAACGAAGTATGCTCTTCATCTAGCTCATACATAGGGATTTGATTATATCCAGAATACGCGTCCATAAAACTTAAAAGTTCATGCCCCGATGTCGCTTCTACAAGCTGGTCGATTCTCAGAAGTGGAAAGCTGTCCTTCGGGCATGCTTTGTTGAGATCGGTGAAATCGATGCACGTTCTACACTTCCCATTGGGTTTCTTCACCAAAACCGGGTTTCCAAGCCAGTCAGGATAAAAAGACTCTCTTATGAACCCAATTTCGAGCAGCTTCTCCACTTCTTCTTTTAATGCGACGTAGCATTCTGGATTCATAGCCCTTCTTTTCTGCCGTATAGGCTTCTTTGTCGGATCTATGTGAAGACGGTGGGATATGATCCTTGAATCAATCCCTACTATGTCTGAATGTCGCCATGCGAAGACATCCAAGTTATACTTCAGAAAAGTGACCAATGAAGCTTGCACAGGTCCTTGAACCTCCGTTCCAATCTTTAAAGTCTTGGAAGACATGTCGAATGATAAGTCCTCCAGATTTTCAATAGGTCCAGTTCTGACCTCTTCATCTATTTCTCGAGGATCGAAGTCTTCACTAGTCATTACGATTGACGCTTTCACTGACGGTCCGACTGACGCTTTATCTGACGACTCGACTAACGCTTTGTCTGACAACTCGACTGACGCTTTGTCTGATGACTCGACTGACGCGCTGTTTGATGACTCGACTGACGCTTTGCCTGCTGCCTCGACTGACACTTTGCTCGCTGCCTCGACTGATGCTTTGCTCGCTGCCTCAACTGATGCTTCCTCTAGTAGGTGGACCATCATTGTGTGGGATGTCGCATCCTTTGCTGCGAGTTTCAGTGAGTTGTTATAACAAGTGCTCGCATCATATTGGTTTCTTCGTACCTCACCTACCCCGTGTTGGGTCGGGAACTTCATAGTGAGATGGTAGATCGAGGTGACGGCTCGAAGTTCCCTCAATGTCGGTCTTCCCAGCACAGCATTGAAAGCAGAGGGGCAATCTACCACCAAACACAGGGTCATTATCGTTGAAACCCTAGGATAGGTCCCAACGCTGACCATCAATTCAATCATGCCCATAGGCATCACGCTGTCACCAGTGAAACCATAGAGTGGAGTGACGATAGGCTTCAAGTCGCTCTCATTCAACCCCATCTTCTTAAAGGCGTCAAAGTACAAGATGTCCACAGTACTCCCGTTATCAACCAATACTCGCCACAACTATGTGCTTCCACAGTTAATTTTTATGACCAACGCGTCATTATGCGGATAATGGACTTCCCTTGCGTTCTGTTCTGTGAAGGTAATGTCCATGTCCGATACTCGTTGAAGCTTGCATGGTCGCTGCTCAAGATGCATGATGTTAGTTAATGGCTGTTGTCGAGCTTCTCATGCATACCTGTCTTGAGCCCTTTTTGAATCTCCACCAACATGCGGTCCTCTGAAGATAGTTCGGACTTCGCGCTGAATTTCTGGAGGTTGCTGTTGGTTCTCTTCTCGCCTTTCATCGTTCTACCTGGTGTACTACCAAAGTCGCCCCTCTTTAATCAGCCTTTCAATTTCATCCTTCAGGGCAAAGCAATCATTGGTATCATGCCCAATATCATTGTGATGCCGGCAGAACTTGTAGGGGTCACGCTTTGCCTTGTCCCACTTCATCGGTTCCAGTTGACGATATCGTTCCTTTTGGTTTGTGACCGCATAGAAATGATCTATGGGCGCATTTAACTCAGTGTGATTGTTGAACCACATGGGAGCTCTTGAAATTTCCTAATTTTTTGGTCTAGGCTGATTCTCCGTTGGCTGTTCATTATTCCTTTTGTTTTTCTTCTTACCGTTATTGTTGGTAATGACCGCGTCTTTAGTCGCATCTTTCCTTCCTTCTTTCTTCGTCTTTTGAAGATTCTCATGTGAAAATTCTACTCTCAGATGCCGACCAACCCTTCGGTAGTAGTCTTCTAGAGTTCTAAATTCTCGCTCAAGCAATTCCTCCCAGAGTTTAGTTTCGGGTCACACCCCGGCCATCATGAGAGTTAGAACTCCTCCCTCTGTTGGGTGGTGAATCGATTGAGATAAGATCATAGAGTTTCCTCTAGACCTTGCCAGATTGCAGACAAGCTAACAAGTGGAATAGTGAAATTCTTGGCAGCTTGAAACTATCTCAAGAACGCCGTCTGAAGTTGTTGCTAGTACGAGATCGAGCCAGATTTGATTCCTCGGAACCACTTTTTTGCTACTCCCGAGAGAGTTACAGTAAAACATCTGCAACGTGTATGATCATTGACACGATGGAGTTCTATCAAGTCACCGAAGTGATCCATATGGTCCTATGGATCAGTTTTCCCATCAAAAGTGTTAATGGTGGGAAGGGCTGCAGCTCGAACCTCCTCGCTAAATGGCGATTGACGATACCCATCAGTGAGCTCATCGTTCCAACCAGCAAGTGTGTCTAATGCGATCCTTAAATTATGAACATCGATATTCGGAGGGAAAGCATTATCTCTTGCTGGCGGCAAGGGCGGCCTTTGATCGTTATCTTGATGCATGGCGGGTTGGTCAGGTAGAGTCTTCTACGACCTGTGAGAGGAATCCAACGAAATAGTGCGATGAGACCAGCTTTGGTCATTATGATGCGATATGGATCGATCATGGCTACGTCGTTGCTCCAAGTATTGTCTTAGGTCTATAGGATCTTGCCTCGATTCTCTGCTGATCCTTTCGAAGACGCTTCTCGATAGTCTTTTTCGTTCGCTTCTCAAGCGATCTTGACTATTAGTGGATTTATGGGAAGGTTGTCCACGATCACAATTAGTACTTGAACTCTCCGTACCAGATTCTGGAGGCAAGTTTGCGACCTTACATTTTCCTTTGGAGATGCAATCTTCATGACACTCTTGCTGGGTTCTTGGCTGGTCGTGTCTTCTTGTCTCTAAGATCTGTATTCCTTTCTCAGATAGTTGAGCAGGACGTTATTTGGGACATTAGTGCTGTGGTGGGGTCACCATCTGCCCTTCAGCAAGTCATCGTAGGGTGTCATTGATCTGGTTAGTGGCTTGCTGAAGGTTCACCAGTGTCTCATCCATGCGATCCTGTCTCTGGGAAAGGTTTTCTGTTGCAGTCATTGTAGGCTGATCCTGAGCAGGGTCTGTCTGTGTAGCAGCAGTGCTTTGGGTTGGTTTTGGGTAGTTCCGGTGACTCTGGTAGTGTTTCTGATGTTTGCCATTATTAAAAGAGTGAGATTTGACAAACTTTTTTAGCCAGAATTGCCCTCCTTCTAGCACCAATTGTTGATGGAGGTTTTGTCAACAATAAATTTAGAAAAAATTAAGAGCTGTGGCTAGTGTAAATTGGGTTGTTAATCAAAGCAAATAAAGATACAAAGGATTTTATAGTGGTTCAGCCCTGAAAAGAATGAGCTTACGTCCACTGTTTTTCACTATTTTCTGGAGAATTACAAGCACTCAAAGTTACAATATCTTGTTTGGAAAGAAGAAGAAAAGTCCTTAGGATAATCTCTCTCAATGTTCTCCAAAATTCCAAAAAGTTCTAGAATCAGAATCAGAATTCGGAAGTCAGAATTCAGAACATCAGGATCCCCCACTGAAACATTGAGCTCCCTTTATATAGATGAGGGTAACTCAATGTTCCTAATTGTGAAAATGGATAACTATACAATCGAGTAATACAATTTAAGTAATAACATAATTAGATAACCACTTAAATTGGGTAACTGGTCGATCATGAAAGAGAGACTTTTGTTTCCTTCTCCTTGTACGTTACCCGTTTGATGAAGCAGAGACTAATTTCCTTTTCTTTTGAATCGCACATAACTTATTCGGAGGAGGTCGCACATAACTTATGCGGAGGAGGTCGCATGCAACCCTTTCGTATGAGGTCGCACTTAACTCCTATTCATGCGATCTGACATAGGATTTTAGACCGCACAATATATAGTAACTAGAACCAAAAGATACAGGAGCTAGGAAGTTTTACTTTTAACTATATAATAAATAACAAGTAAAAACAAACGAATTATACTTTACATTAATAGATCCGAAACTGACCCAACTAAAATCTAATGGAAATCCATTTTTTTACACACATTTATTTCGGAACACGAAACGATGATTGAAATAAAATACTTCAGCTTTACTAGTTAATGGAAGCTCAATGGTATTTTGAAAAACCGGAACATAGGTATATAATAGTAAATAAACAACTAACCAAAAGATTTTCAACTCATATTATTTCATGACGTTAATATAGAAAGCACAAATTAATTTATAAAGACACCATACTCTAATATACACGTATACACTGATTATTAAAAACATACCTCACATGTGCCAAAGCAAAAGGATGGAATCATAAGAATAATTAAGTATAAGCATTTGCCTCTCCTTATTTATATATTTATTTACTTTTTTTAGCTGAAATTGTAACGACCCGACTTTATCTGACCGTTAGCTACTTACCTACCTTCTTAGCCTAAAAAAAATTAGATACCGAAAAATTCATGAATTTTTTTTTTTTGCTTTTATTTCTTTTTAAGAGATTTATATTCACAACTAACGATTTACTTAAATTTTGAAAACAAGTAAATGCTTCTCAATGGTTAAGTCCCCTTTATTAAATTTGATTATAAACTCTTTATTAAGGTGATTTAAATAGTGCACAACTATAAAGGGCTCCCAGGTGAGGAGGGGGGTCACATACGGACCACTTAAGTTCCAAGCTCTCCTTAGACAGTTTAGGTCTTTTTGTCAGAACTCTTTATGTTTTGCATTTATTTAAATCAAAATATTTTATCTTTTATATCTAAAAAAAACGTCTATTTAACTTCTATTAAATCGAAATATATTTTCAAGTTCAATTTGATTAAATCATGTATTACGAAATAAAATGTCAAGTTATAAGTACGTTTTCAAACAACATCAAGTTTACATAATTGAAATCATTTGTCTCATAATAAAACATATGTGGAAGAAATTTTAATGGCGGTATTCCATTGCCCGTACCTTGCATCATCCCTGCCTCAGTTCTAGCTAACCCATCAATCAAATCAGAGGTTTATTTCCTTTGGTACCTATAGCATGGATACTCATAAAATGTGAGCTTTCGCTCAGTAAGTACAATGAAATTCACATAAAATATTTTATTTATGAACAAACAATTCTCTCTTTTTTTTTTTTGAAAGTTCAGTTATGTTGTTTTATGAAATCATTACTTTATACTTTATTATAAGATATTGTATCATGATTTTATCTCATTCTTGATTATAAAGTCTTTTATCTTTCTTACGGGCATTGGTGTACGTACCGAGTGTGCACTACCAAATAGGGAATCAGGGGAGCTACCCAATGGAAAACACTCACGGTCATAATCTTAACATACTTTTCCTCGGGAATCCTTATTTAGGGGAGGTCGGTCTTATCTTCCCTCAGATATCCTCACCTAGTGGAGCTTGGTACGACACCTTTAAACTTTTATCTTATTTAGTCCCTTTTTTCTTTTTAATATAAGTGGGTACGCTTCAATGAACCCAAACTTATATTCAACTATCGTAGCATTTTCTTTATTAAAGTATATTGAAGTACGATAACATTGTAAAGTAAGCATACATCATTTTTTTTATAGTATAGGAAAAGTATCTTTATAAGCATATATTATACATAGGTCATACAATAAAAATATAAATACAAGTTAATACATTAATTCAAACATATCATACTGTAAACATGAAATATTTTTAACCATTCATACCATAGGTGAAATTGTACTTACCTTATAGTATGATTCTACTAGTTCCACTCGTTAATTATGTACGTCTACATCGAAGTTTGCCCTGACGTATATAAACTCTATTTGTTAGAGAAAATTTAAACTGGCCTTATTCTTTTTAATTATTATTTTTATTTTGATTTTTTTATTATTATTATATATATTTTTTTTACTTACTTAGGGTTTAAAATATTTAAGACTCAGTTTTGATCCAGTATAAAACTTCATATTTGAGAAACAACGTCACAATATTCATTGACTAATTTATACTTTCACTTAGATGGATGAGATTTGATTCTCCTTAACCTTAATCGTAGTGATTTTTTTTAATCTATCAATAATTCGGTTGATGACTTAATTAACATCATCATAAATTAATTAAATTTCCTTAATTCTATTTCTTGTCATCAAATATCCTGAATTATTCTTGATTAATTTATTTATTCGTAATTGAAGGTCATAATATAATAATTGAGTCAACCATACTAAGGGATATAGAAATTTCATATCTAAAATCATACTTGGACTAAATTTTATTTGTTATTGATCGTGATTTTTAGATCTATCATTAAACTTAGACAAAATACAATTAGAAGCATACCTTACTTATTTCCTATAATTGATTTCATGTCTTAAATTTAAGTAAATCTTTTTTTATCCCAATTAGAGATCTAATATATAAATATATATATATATATTTTTTTTCCTTATATCAAATTTCCAACCCAATATTTCAAGTTTTATAATTTACATTTTTACCCAAAATTCTAAGATTTTTAACATTTATACCCTCTAATGGTAATTATTGAGTTATATCTTATTATTCTTTTTTTTTGATAAAAATTCTTCCTTTATTTACCTTTACAATTTAAAATCATCTTAAGATTGCCTAAAATAATTTTTTTTCGCATATTTGACCCATATTTTGTCAAAATTACATTTTTGACCCAAATACTTAAAACAATTTTTGCATTTTTGTCCTTCCAACTTTTGAGCAAATATCTTTAATGTTTTGGAAAGCATTTCTAATGGGTAAAAATCTGTTTTTAAGGATCTAAGTCTAAATCATTAAGTTTGGTTCATTTTCATGCATATGTTATTTAGGGTCTTATACTAAAAAAAATCTTCCACTTTTTGTGTTTAGTCATTATGATTTTACTATTATTATTATTATGAAGTATTCATATTTAGAAGCTTAAGAAATCAACAAAATAAGTCTCAATATAATATAAATTATATAACATCTAAAGTGGGTCAAATATATTATTATCTATTTATTCTTTTATATAATCTATATAACAAGCAAGGTGAGGGAATAAATACCTTCCAAGTTTGGATCTTCTTTCTTACGTCTCCACCAAAAAATTAAGTGCTCTCTTCTCTTGATTATAATTCTAAATTTCTAGAGTCGATGGATAAAATATTGTATCTCTTGTGAATCTGGAAGAAAATGGGGTAGAAAAAGTTTTTCTTTTTGAGAAGGAATAATTGGAAATATGAAGATAGTTTTGGCTAAGTAATTGGAAAGGTGAAGCATGGATTTGAATTGCCAAGTGAATGGTCTATTTATAGGTCATCCATGAAAGATATCCCAATAATACATACTTTCACATTCTATGAAATAATCCAAACATCGTTATTATCAATTTGTCAAAATATCTTCTTTTCCTACTCCATTACCTTACCTTTTACTTTATTTTTTACTCATCCACTACCTTTGTCTCTAATCTATCTTCTTTTTCAATTATTTGGAATCCAATACCACCAGCTCTCAAAGAAAGTCTCCACTATATTAATCTTTTTTATAGCTTTTGAATTATTTTGGAGACAAAAGTTACTCATTAGTTTTGTTTATGTCCTCCACTTTGAATTATGGCCACTAATTTCCAAAGAATATTTTCATTATGATTTTCTTTTTTCCCTACCTTTTGAATTACCCATTAACTTTATCCCTTTTCTTTTCTATTCCACTCATTTAAAGTTATTACCTTCCTAATGTAAAACCTTACTACTTTTTATCTTTTTCTATAATTTATTTTCCACTCTTAGATGGATATATTTAAATCCTAACCATTCAAAATATGGCATGGTACTATTTTGGTGCAACCATTAACTTTAGATTATAAAATGTAATAATTTTAATGTGATATAAACATGTTATATTTTTAATTAGATTATATTGATGTACATAATATAATTATTGTAAAATCAATTTATTATTAAGGAAAACTTACTTAGAAATTCTAGGTTAAACTTAGGATTGACTATGGTTTGCTCACGTAATAAAATTTAACATTAAAATAATACTATATACATAATTTCAAGTATTTATGAATGCAAACTTAATAAAATTCGATACTAAGTATATAATAGTTCTACTAATATTACAAGTCTAAACATTTCTAGGTGGTAACAATCTCCCCTACTTATAAAATTTTCGTCCTTGAAAATTAGAATAATTCTGGATACTTTTCCTTCATCTCTTCTTCTCGTTCCCAAGTAGCCTCTTCCATCTTGTGGTTTCACCACAATACCTTAACTAAAGGTATGGTCTTGTTTCTAAGAGTCTTTTCTTCACATGCCAAAATCTTTACCAGTTTCTTCTCATATGTCAAGTCCTCGCGAACTTCAATAGGGTCATACTTCAATACATGTGACAAGTCTGAGGTGTATTTCTTCAACATGGATACATGGAACATGTTATGCACTGATGCTACTTCAAGCAGTAAAGCCAACTTATAGGCTAATTTGCTAATACGTTCTAAAATTTTGAATGGTCCAATGTATCTTGGACTCAATTTTTCTCTCTTTCTAAACCTCATTACTCCCTTTATTGGTGCTATTTTGAGAAAAACTGTGTCTTCCACTTGGAATTCTAACAGAGTTCTCTGCTTGTATGCATAGATTTTCTGTCTACTCTGAGTAGTTTCCATCCTTTTTCTAATTTTTTGTATAGCTTCAATGGTTTCCTTTATGAAATCAGTAGTTTCTAAATGTTTCTCCCCTGGTTCAAACCAATGGATTGGGGATNACTTTTCCTTCATCTCTTCTTCTCGTTCCCAAGTAGCCTCTTCCATCTTGTGGTTTCACCACAATACCTTAACTAAAGGTATGGTCTTGTTTCTAAGAGTCTTTTCTTCACATGCCAAAATCTTTACCAGTTTCTTCTCATATGTCAAGTCCTCGCGAACTTCAATAGGGTCATACTTCAATACATGTGACAAGTCTGAGGTGTATTTCTTCAACATGGATACATGGAACATGTTATGCACTGATGCTACTTCAAGCAGTAAAGCCAACTTATAGGCTAATTTGCTAATACGTTCTAAAATTTTGAATGGTCCAATGTATCTTGGACTCAATTTTTCTCTCTTTCTAAACCTCATTACTCCCTTTATTGGTGCTATTTTGAGAAAAACTGTGTCTTCCACTTGGAATTCTAACAGAGTTCTCTGCTTGTATGCATAGATTTTCTGTCTACTCTGAGTAGTTTCCATCCTTTTTCTAATTTTTTGTATAGCTTCAATGGTTTCCTTTATGAAATCAGTAGTTTCTAAATGTTTCTCCCCTGGTTCAAACCAATGGATTGGGGATCTACATCTTCTTCCATAAAGTGCTTCATAAGGTGCTGCCTTGATCGAGGCTTAGTAGCTGTTATTGTAGGAGAACTCTATCAATGGAAGCTTTTTATTCTATACTCCTTTAAAGTCCATAATGCATGCCCTAAGCATATCCTCTAAAGTTTGGATGGTTCGCTCTGACTACCCATCAGTTTGAGGATGGAAAGCCGTGCTAAAATTTAGCTTTGTACCTAAGGCTTGTTGGACTTTTCTCCAAAAAATGGAGGAAAATCGACTGTCACGATCAGAAATGATATTTCGTGGTATTCCATGTATTCTGACTTTCTCAGCCACATATAATTCAGCTAACTTTTCCAATGAGTAAGTGATTTTCATTGGTAGAAAGTATGCTGATTTAGTTAGTCGATCCACAATCATCCATATTGCATCATATCCTTCTGGCATTCTTGGTAATCCAACCACAAAATCCAAAGCAATTTTTTCCTATTTCCACTTTGGAATTTTAATTGGTTGTAATTCTCCAGCAGGCCGCTTGTGTTCAGCTTTGACTTTTTGACATGTCAAGCACCTTTGTACGTACTTTGCAACATCAGTTTTCATTCCATTCCACTAAAAGTGTTTCTTTAAATCCTTATACATCTTTGTCGCACTTGGATGGACAGAATAAGGGGTCTCATATACCTTAGAAAGGATCTGATTCTTTATTTTGGCATCATTAGGTATGCATAATCTACCATTTAGTTTGAGATTTTCGTCAGTAGAGAGACTAAACTCAGTCGGTTTTCTTTTTACAATGTCTTCTTTAATTCATGCTAAGACAGGATCGAGCTCTTGGGTTTCCTTCATATTCTCGAAAATGTTTAGTTTAAGAGTTAATATAGATAATTTACCTATTATTAACTCTAAACCGAAACTATTTATATCCTATTGTAAGGGCTTAGGTAAAGCTTTTATTAACATTAGAGTTGAAGTTGTTTTTCTACTTAGTGCATCTGCAACCCTATTTACCTTACTTGGGTGGTATAAGATTTCACAATCATAATCCTTCACTAAATCAAGCCATCTACGTTGTCTCATGTTCAACTCTTTCTGAGTGAATATGTACTTCAGGCTCTTATGATCGGTGTAGATTCGACATTGAACCCCGTATAAGTAGCGTCGCCAAAGTTTGAGAGCGAATATTATAACAGCAAGTTCTAGATCATGAGTTGGATAGTTTTTCTCGTGCTCCTTTAATTGTCGAGAACTATATGCTACGACCTTTCCATTTTGCATTAGTACTGCTCCTAGTCCCAGCTTCGATGTATCACTATAAATGTCGAACTGTCCTTCGTTTGATGGGATGGTAAGTATAGGTGCACTGTTAAGCCTATTCTTCAACTCTTGAAAGCTTTCTTCACATTTCTTCATCCATTCGTATTTCTTTCCTTTTTTTCTAAGTACCGTGAGGAGAGTAACGAGCTTTGAAAATCCTTCTACAAATCTTCAGTAATAGCCAGGTAATCCCAAAAAACTCCTCACTTCAGTCACGGTTTTGGGTGCTGGCCAATTGTTCACTGCCTCTATCTTGGAAGGATCTACAGCAACTCCTTCCTTTGCAACCACATGTCCTAAGAAATGGACTCGGTCTAGCCAGAATTCGCACTTAGAGAATTTGGCATTGAGGTGGTGTTCCCTTAACTTTTGTAATACGAGTTTAAGGTGTTGTTTGTGTTCCTCATGAGACCTTGAGTAAACCAAGATATCATCGATAAAGACTATGACAAATTTGTCCAAGTATTCCTTGAACACTCTATTTATCAGGTCCATAAATGCCGCAGGAGCATTGGTTAGCCCAAAAGACATTACTAAGAACTCATAATGCCCATATCGCATTCGAAAGGCAGACTTCAGAATGTCACTCTCTTTAATTCTCAGATGATGATAGCCCGATCACAAATCGATCTTTGAGAAAACTACAGCTCCTTTTAATTGATTGAACAAGTCCTCTATCCTTGGCAAGGGATATTTATTCTTTATGGTCACCTTATTCAATTCTCTATAGTCGATGCATATTCTGAATGTTCCATCTTTCTTCTTCACAAATAGCACAGGTGCACTCGATGGTGAGTGACTTGGTCAGATGAAACCTTTGTCTAACAACTCTTGTAGTTGAGTTTGCAGCTTTTTAAGCTCAGCAGGTGACATCCTATAAGGTGCTTTGGAAATTGGGGCAGTACTAGATAGTAATTCGATCTCAAAGGAAACTTCTCGCTCTGGCGGTAGTCCTAGCAGATCATCGAGAAACACATCAATATAGTCCTTAACGATGATTACATCTTCTGGCCTCCTTTTTTCTTCTTTACTCTTATCTAGAATATTAGCTAGATATCCTAGACACCCGTTACTCAACATTCTCCTTGCTTACATTGCTAAGATCATCACTCGAGATTGCTTCTTAGTATCTCCATTATAAGTGAACTTTTCTTCTCCTAGAGGTTTGAACGTGATTCTTCGACTTCGACATTTAATGTTAACATTATACCTTCCTAAGAAGTCCATTCCTAGAATGACATTATAATCAATCATTTCTAGGATGACTAGGACAACATACAACTCCCTAGTAGCTATAATTATTGGAACATGTCTTATCCAATAATTCATTGCTAAAGTTTCACCTGAAGGTAGTGCTACATTTAAAGTTCTAGTCATTCTATCACTATTCTAAGCCATTCTTTTGGCAAACACATGTGACACAAAATAATGCGTAGCACCAGAATCAAACAAGACATATGCATTTTGAGTGGCAAGAGACAGCTGACTTATGACCACATTAGAGGTTCCCACATTTGCATTCTCCCTCGTAAATGCGTAGATTTGGGCAGTAGTTTCTGGAGGTGCCTCTATTCTTTCTTGACCAATCTGGGGTCCTTCAAGTTTGATCTGTATATTGTGAATTTAAGGTCCTTACTACTTAGACGTGGTTGGCAGGTTAGCTTGATTCTATTTACTGTAGTAGTTCTTAGCATAATGACCTTCCTTGCCACAGAGGTAACAGCTGTTTGAGCCAAGGCGACATTCTCCAGGGTGTTTTTTCCCACACTAAGGACATGATGGAAATTCTACCTTGGTCTTCTTTTACTGTTGAAGTTCTCCTTTTTGGTTTCTTTGGCCACCAAAATTATTCATTCTCTTCTTTCTACTATAATTATTACAGTTGTTATTGTTGCTATTCTGGATCTTGTTATAGCCAGATTGGGTCCCAAATCCTCTTTGGTTGTTATCTTGATTCAGTTTGGCTTGCCCACGTTGGTTCTTCTTTAATTCGAAATATTTTTGTCGTTCTTCCTTGGCTTGAGCAAGACGACATTCTGCTCTGAGTGCCCTTCCAACACATTTTGCAACTATAGTTGATGGGTTATCGCCACTATCAATGACAACTGCTCATTCAGGACGAAACATTTCGAGCATCCTCCTTACTCGTTCTTCTTCAGTGGGTACCAAATAAGGACACAGTCTTGCAAGCTAGTCGAACTTTTATACGGCCTCAGTGACTGTTATACTCCCTTGTTTGATGTTAATGAATTCATTTTGCTGGGCCCGTATCGCCATACGATTATAGTATTTTTGGTTGAATTCATGGATGAAATCATTCCATGACATTTCTCTGACATTTCTTCTCATTTTGACTGTCTCCCACCAATATCGTGCATCTTTCTTCAGGTTATAAGACACACATAACACCTTTTTATGGTCACTAAGATTCATAAAATCTAGGATGGTTTGGATTGACGATAACCATTCTTCGGCCACCAAAGGATCCGTCGATCCTTCAAACTTAGTAGGACGCATCTTTCTGAAGCATTCATAAAGTGGTTCTTGGTGCTCCACACATGGATCAGTTATTACCGATTCTGGCTATTGTATTGGTTCTTCCTCTTGAGGCAAAGGTTCTTCATTATCCACTTGAGGTTCAACATTCTCTTAGCATTATTGCTTTAGTTGCTCTCGAAGGTTCCTCATCTCCTCTTCTTGAGCTTGGAGTCGTTGTTGCAAGTTAGCTACAAGATTACTTAGATCAGGTGCTTCGGGTGTATTTATTGGACTTGCTCATGGTCTTCCTCTTCCTCTTGCCATTTTTTTTTTTTGAGTTGACTCCTATTAGTTCAAGGTATTATTAGTTATTTCGACTTTAATTATAAGGGAAAAGGATAACGTAAGTAATAAGATATATATTGTTTCATAATTATATTATTTCATTAATTAAGGTACAAGATAAGAACATATAAACATTTCTAGTATACTTTTATACTTAATCTCTCCTATTAGTGTTTGAAGGTTCACTAGGGTTTTCTTCTGGATCCTCTATTGGGTCCTCTTCAGAGTCTTCCTCGTTGTCAATAGTGTGTCCTTGTCCAGTAGACATGGTTCTCTCTGCATCTATTCGTGGTCGTACCCTTCTTTGCTCTTCTCCTAGGTCTCCTCGTTGGGAAGGTGTTTTTGTAGCATTCCTATGAGATGATACTTCAGCCATACTTTGTTCAATTTTCCTTTGATATTTCTCTTCCGCATGAATTACCTCTAAACTAATGCGTTCGAGATTCATATCAATAAGAGGGTTCTTCATGCGTCTTCGGATATGACTCAGGACTCCATTCCAATAGGTCATAAGCAAGATACTATTAGGCCATCTAGGAGGGAATAAGCGAACAACTTCCTCGGAAAAATGGATGTTATATTCTTCCATAGATTCGCCAGGCCGGGATTCCCATATGTTTCTCACAAAGTCAAAAGCTTGTTCTTGTAGTTGCGTCTCTGTTGTTGAAATCTCTATTGGATAGTTATGGTATTTTATTTGTGAAAAACGTGCTATGATTAATCTGTAGAACATTTCCCAACTCATATTGTCAGCAATGTGTCCTGATGCTCGCCACCATAGTCGAGCATTATTTCGTAGTTGCATGATTGCAAGAGTGGTCCATTCGTACTCTTGGATACGACAGGCTCGTAAAAGTTGTTCTGTTTCATGAAACCAATTCCCTAATGTTTTGGTTGTAGATTCTCCCAAGTAATATGGTGGTCGTCCTGCTCTGAAGGCAGCCACTACTACGGCTCCAAAAAGTTGAGGTTGAGTAATCTCTTGATCCATCAGAATATCGATTATTGGGGCGTCCATTACTATTACATAATACATTGTTAAGGTTAAATAATTTACTAAGCAAAATTCTACTTACTTGAGTTGTCTGAAATATTGTGGAGGGATGTGAGGTAGGATGGCAAGATACCCGCTCTGATACCAACTGTAACGACTCGACTTTATCTGATAATTAACTACTTACCTTCTTAGCCTAAAAAAAAATTAGATGCTAAAAAATTCATGAAATATATATTTTTTTTTTTGCTTTTCTTTCTTTTTAAGAGATTTATATTCATAACTAATGATTTACTTAAATTTTGAAAACAAGTAAATGCTTCTCAATGGTTAAGTCCCCTTTATTTAAATTTGATTATAAACTTTTTATTAAGGTGATTTAAATTAAAGGGCTCCCAGATGAGGAGGGGGGTTACATACAGACCACTTAAGTCTCAAGCTCTCCTTAGACGGTTTAGGTCTTTTTGATAGAACCCCTTATGTTTTGTATTTATTTAAATCAAAACATTTTATCTTTTATATCTAAAAAAAAACTTCTGTTTTACTTCTAGTAAATCGAAATACATTTTCAAGTTCAATTTGATTAAATCATGTATTACGAAATAAAATGCCAAGTTATAAGTACGTTTTCAAACAACATCAAGCTTATATAATTGAAATCATTTATCTCATAATAAAATATATACGGAAGAAATTTTAATGGCTGCATTCTATTGCCCGTGCCTCGCATCATCCCCGCCTCAATTCCAGCTAACCCATCAATCAAATCAGAGGTTTTTTCCTTTGGTATCTATAGTATGGATACTCATAAAATGTGAGCTTTCGCACAGTAAGTACAATGAAATTCTCACAAAATATTTTACTTATGAACAAACAATTCTCTCTTTTTTTTTTTTTGAAAGTTCAGTTATGTTGTTTTATGAAATCATTACTTTATACTTTATTATAAGATATTGTATCATGATTTTATCGTATTCTTGATTATAAAGTCTTTTATCTTTCTTATGGGCCCTGGTATACGTACCGAGTGTGCACTACCAAAAGGGGAATCAGGGGAGCTACCCAACTGAAAACACCCACGGTCATAATCTTAACATACTTTTTCTCGGGAATCCTCGCTTAGGAGAGGTCTGAAAACACCCACGGTCATAATATTAACATACTTTTTCTCGGGAATCCTCGCTTAGGAGAGCTCGGTCTTATCTTCCCTCGGATGTCCTCACCTAGTGAAGGTTGGTACGATACCTTTAAATTCTTTTTCTTATTTAGTCCCCTTGTTTTTTTAATATGAGTGGGTATACTTCAATGAACCCAAACTTATATTCAACTATTATAGTATTTCCTTTATTAAAGTATGTTGAAGTATGATAATATTGTAAAGTAAGCATACATCATTTTTTTATAGCATAGGAAAAGTATCTTT
>JXTB01000942.1:43900-54022 GCA_002914805.1 Parasponia andersonii | reverse complement strand
CAATTATATTTCACGAGATAGGAATAAAATTACTCATAACCTAGCATTTTTTTGCTTTAAATTGTCTTGTTAGTTCTTGTGGATTGGAGGAAACTCCTCATTGTATTCTTCATGATGTAATGTTGGAAGCTCCTCTTTATTAATAAAGAACACTTTTCCTCTTAAACAAAAAAATAAATAAATAAAATCAACACCAAATATATTATTGTTTCAAAAATAATACAAATTATACAATACAATGGATGAAATATACTATGTATATATAAAGTATTAACGACAAAGTGTTTGCCTTGTGTTCATTGTTAAATATTTATGTTTATCTATTAAGAATAGAATAGTCTTTTATCTTCTTAACTTGTAGCCTATTTGTATCTTTTTTTAATGTAAGCATTATTATGAATAATTACAATATGAATAGTTTTTCTCTACGCTTGTTTGATACGGAAGGAGGAAAGAAAATTATTTCAACTTAAAATAATTATTAATTTTGTCACTATGTTATTATTATTTAAATTTTAAAGTTGGTGTGCAAGAATAACTTAGTAATTCAACAATTCATTAACTGACAAAAAACTTTTTCCCTCATTTTCTCTCCATTTTTAAGGGAAAAAATATAAAATGGGCCAGCCATCAATTTTTCAACTGATTTTTCTCATCCTCATCTTTTTCCTTTTACCAAACAACTATATTTTCCTTTTTCTATCCACTTTTCAATCTTATTTTTTCTTTCCTCTCTTTTTTTTCTTCTTACCAAACATAGCATTATAGCTAGAGAAAGGATTGGTTAAGCTAGCTTTAAATTTCACATATTTTATGATCAATAATTGCCAACATTACTAATTTTCTTTTCTTATGGGAAATTGTTCTTGTGTTTATTATCCTAGATTCGCTCTTAAATTCATGACTGCGGATCAATTTTGGTTGCAAGATTGCCTGAATTGTATTTTAGATTTTTTTTAAAGTAAAACTTAACTAATAATCTTTATTTGTTACAAAAAAAAACTCATGTAGTCGAATTCCTGTTGTGCCAATATTTACTTAAATTTTCCATCTCCTTTTCCTTAAAAAAGAGAGGAAAAAAATCTCACATATTATAATGGGGCATATTCTTAGTTAGTAGTTTCGAGAATATAATGCGTATAGCAAATAAAAAGCTATTGATTAATCATATATTGCCAATTGAAAGTCAAAGAGCATAGAAAATGCAATTGAGTAACCTGTAAAATTTTTTTTTCTTTTAATTTTGTTCAATATGGATCTCTGACTAATGAATTATTCAACTTCAATTATCCGTACACATAAGATTTGGATCGATTGCCACAGTTTCAATCCGCATGCTCATCATATGTAAGTACAGAGCTTCTACTTCTGGCTTTAGCTGGATTGATACGTAATCTAATAATAAAAGCATATGTTGTTCTTTGAACAGAGTACGGAAAATTTGAAGCGCAGAGTAATCAAGATAACAAAAGATGTTTATAATATCAAGTTAGCAATATAGTATATATACCAATCAAGAAATCTAACCAAAGCATCTCATATAGTCAACTTCAAGCAAAAAAAAATGTCAAAAATTTATCCTAATTTTTGGATCCTTAATAAGTTAACGTGTTGTGAGTACGGATAAGCCCGGAACTTTAGACATATTCAACTCAATGGGGGAAACGAAAAGGGACTGGAACTGTTCGTTCAATATGTACACGTATATGATCAGACTAAGTCAAAGATTTTGGCTGATTAATTCGCAGAAGTTAAATTTATAGCTTAAATCCTTAGCGAACAAGCTATCATATCTCTATATAAAGACTTACCCCTAAGCTAGAATTCACTCAACAAATCACCTCCAAAAAAATAAAAAACACGTATATACGTAAATTTAGCAAAACAGATCGGAATTATGGCGTCTGACTTTGGATGTCCAGGTACGTATTTATACCATAACAATGTTAAATTATCAAAATAAATTTGTTTTATTTTTTTCCACCTCTTTACGTATTTAACCATGGTATATTAAATTCATTTGAAAATATGTCACCTACTCACACATGAAAATGTTGTTGATGAATGAAGTTCATGATCAATGATGTTATTGATAAAAGCGGCACAATAATCTTACTTTGTAGGTAAGAACTCGTGGCCGGAGCTTGTGGGAGTAAATGGGCAAGAAGCAGCAAGAACGATAGATAAAGAGAACAAGAATGTTGCTGCAAGAGTCGTACGTGAAGGGACTTTTGTAACACAGGACTTTAGGTGTGACAGGGTCTGGGTTTGGGTTAACGACTATAACATCGTCACTCGAGTTCCTCATGTTGGCTAGCACCATGTATACTTTGGAAGCCACCTGATCACATGTAATTTAAAAAATATATGTATTCATACATTTATCATGTAATAATAAGTTGCCTATATATGAAGGTAACAATTCCAGTACTAATTGTGATTTGAAATATTGTTAATTACCATAAATAAACATGTTCATTTGTGGCTTTATACGTACAAATTATTAGGCAACGAATCAAATTCAATAATAGGGAAGAAAGGAATGACGGCCACCATTGATTTCCGCTGCGATCGAGTCCAACTTTTGGGTTGATAGCTATGGCGTTCAACTTATGGGGGAAGCTAGGCCTATGGCGTTCAATGACAATAAAATTAAGTGCGCTTGACCAACAACCTTATTAAGTTATTAGTTTTAGTTTATGATGAACAAACAATTTAGTGTCATTTGCAAAGCTAGATGTTGCCATACAAGAGATCTAGATCAATTAATGTCTTAATAATGAGCATGATCACTCATTAATGCTTCTTAATTTATATATCATAAATAAATTCGTTACGTTATTTGTGTAACTTACTTTCACATAAATTAAAGAATAATATTAAGTGTACCAAAATTTGTATCAATTTTTTAATACTAATATATGTGGTATTTGAGTTGATACTATTTAATTAATATATTAAAATTTACCACAAATACGTAAATCATATATACGAATTAAATATTACCAACTTACACGTCACATATATTGATATTAAAAATTTGATAAAAATTTTGGTACAAATAGCATTATCTTGTGTCAAAATATATGGCTTGGGTAAGAAGTTTTAGTCCTAGTTCCTAAAAGTGCCTAGACACGTGCAAAATAAAATAGTTTAAACAACGTTATGCTATTACTGCTCCTCGTAATAACTCAACAAAAAGCAATTACGAGTTGATACGGTCCTATGGTTAAATTAAAAAGGCAATTACGAGTTGATACGGTCCTATGGATAAATTAAGAAACCGTCGGTTAATTAATTTTATTGAATATAATGAAACTAATTACATGAAAATTTTCGTTTCAAATGTGGTGGCGAAGGTTGAAGATCGACCAAAATGTATAGAATGAACAAAAATCAACTTGGTAGTTTAACAACAGACTAATGAGACTCAATAGCATTTGCCTTGTACTCCGATATATGATATCCCTCTCTCTAGATTTGATCTCTATCATGATAGCTAGTGTTTCAGAAACTTGCACAAGACTACGTGGCATAGTATGATCACATTTCTTACCCCTTTCGTCATTATATATAGAAATTCCGAAAACTACTGTTCGAACTAAATTGTACTTTTTGCCCATATTATTCTACTCGAAGAACCGGTCTAATTTTCACTTGCACAACACACACATGCCGCACAAGCCATTGACCGGCCAGTACGTCCTAAAATTGGGCTACGGAGTATATTAATCCTTGGACGCATGGAAGAGACATCCTAAACCTCTATACAAACCCCGTAGGTGGTAACATTATATAATTAGTTAGTATATAATGGGATATTTAAGCAATATGACTGTTGTTGTGAAAATAATAAATGCAAATGCACGTATCGAATAAATAATAAAGTGTAAGTATAAATATCGTTCCTACAAAGACTTATGTAACATTATATAATTAGTTAGTATATAATGGGATATTTAAGCAATATGACTTTTGTTGTGAAAATAATAAATGCAAGTGCACGTATCGAATAAATAATAAAATGTAAGTATAAATATTATTCCTACAAAGACTATATTTACTAAGTATCAGAAATGTCTAACTCTAATTTTATTTGAAAACAAATCAAAAGAAAAAATTTCACAAAAATAAATCTAATTACTAAATAAAAAGAAAGCAAAACAAAATAATAAATAAGATAATCAAGTAGCTAAAGACTTAGGGTTTCTGATTCATCAAGATTAATCCGTCTAAATTATTTAGTTCAATCAATTAATATTCATTCCCTGTGCTAACATGAGTTTCTCTAATTTATCTATTAATCTCTCTCAAGAATTAATAAGTATGTTTTAATAGACAAGTTTTAATATCTCTGTCTAAACTATGAACTTATCAAAACTTATTAAGTATAAGAAATTTATACTACTGCATAAACCTTATAGATATATCTATCCTATGAAAATCTTGTGTTACATTAATCAGTGACAAATTTAATCCTTCTTTCTTTGATCTTGGATTAAATCTCTACTTCATGCAAAAGTTGATCGGGCTCTCACAAGCATTAAGTATGAATTAATATAATTAGCGTAGAATGGAAATAAATATTAACTTGTATTAAAATTGAAATAATTCAAGACGTCATAATCTAGCTATGTCGTTGTCCTAGAAAATCAAACTTATAAAATCATAAATTTTGTAAGGGTAATTAAGTAATTTTGATTCATGAGAATTTTAGTAATTTTTATTTTCAGAAATAATTAAATAAAAAATTGAAAATATTTTAAATTAAATTATTAGTGTTGAACCTAGACAAAATAAAGTTTAAGTACATTCGAGGCAAAAGTGAAAAAGAAATTAAAATTCAAGAACTAAAAATAAATAAGGACCCAAGCCTAGATTCCTACCAGCATGCCTCCTCCACGGCCAGACGCATCTCCGCCGCTGGTCACCGGAACCTGTCACGCCTCCTAGCTACGTCGAACATTGCACGAAGTTGAGCCTAAGCTGCGACGGTTGTTTTTCCATCGTCTGCCGCCACCTACAACAACCAAATTGAAGCCCAAGCTTTATCCTACCTAGATTGACCCTCCATCACCATCAATTTCAAGCCAAAAAGCTCCGGTGAGCTCCTAAAACTTTTTATTTCATTTACGTCACAAAAAGTGGCATTTGTGCAATTATTTTTGCTATGTTCATCTAGTGCTCATGAAATTTTAGGGGACGAAAATATGGTTTAAGATAAGATGAAAAGTGGTGGATTTGTGGAAAATGGATGAACAGGTTGGGAGAAAAACTGATACAAAATTTGTGGCGTTTTTCTAATTATTTTCAAAATGTGGTATTTTTATAATTTTAAGATTTTTGAGCCCATTTTATGCTCAAGACCTCAAAACTGAGTTTTGACTTTGAATTTAAACTCAATGAGGTCGGGGCATGTTGATATAAAATATCACTATTTTCTAAAGTGGCACGAAAATTGAGAAAATAACTCATAAATTGCACCGTTTTGTGTGCCACAGGGCGATTCTACATCGAAACCTATTTTCGACAGATTTTATATCTAACTCAATATTTTGGGTATTCTGAATTCAGTGGTGACCTTAGTTTCTCAATCTACCGTTTGGAAATTCACTTTTTCAAGTGAACGTGTTGGGATCCATAAACGATTGTCTGAACAACCAATTGATCAACAAAAGACTTTTCTAGTGTCGTCAACTCAGCATAGTTACAATTTCAAGGTAGGGGATTCAATTTTCTTGTTTTCTATTATTTTTCATTAGAATTGTTATTTATTTTGAAAAATAAAATTGTGATTTTATTAAAGTAAATTATTTGAATAATTATTTTAATGAATTGTGAACTTGTGAAATATTGTAGATTGCTCTGGATATTTTACATATGATTTTATACAAGTTTTAAACTTGGGATTTGGTTAAACCATAGGAACTATAGTTTTGGATTTTTAAGTATAAAATGGATTTCTATTTAAAAATTAGAGTATTTCTAAAATGTTAAACCACTGCATGGTTGTTTGAGACTCCACATATTGTACATTTTATATGATCATGCATGAGAGTTATCTTAGGCATCATAGTGTTGTAGTAGGCAGACTAGTATACCTGCCTTCGGTAAGAGGCCGTAAACCCGCGCGAGATTTGTTTTTTGACTATCTTCATTCGGTAGATGTAGGCATTCGATGCCCCTCTGGCTCGGTAGGATTAGACACATGAGTATCCATCTTGTTTTCAGAGATAGATATTAGGCAAAGAGTACCCAATACATGTAGTATAAGTTGCTTTAGTCGTGATGAGATGGTGAGAGCTCGTGTAAGGTGTTGATTTATGTGATGTACATTATGCTTGTTTTATTATGATTTTCAGTATGTTTGACCTTAGTACCTAGTTATGTTTTGAACACTTAATATTTATAAAAATGCTTTCTAGTACTACTAACTATGCAGGTGTTTTGAGAATTATAAAAAGACTTTCCCGAAAAAGGTAATTGGGTAACTTACTAGGTATTTTATGCTCACCCTCCCTACTTTCTCCACAGATGGTGTCCAATGTGACACTGACGACCAATATGTAGATTAAGAAGTTATCTTTTACCTGTAGTTCATGACTTTGTAATACTAGGAGTGTGGATTTAAGACTTGTGTTTAAGTCTTATTAGATAAATAGATTATACTACTTTGAACATGTCTGTAAACTATATATGTCATACTAGCTTGATGTTGAGGTATGAATGGTGATGCTCGATTAACTATTTAAATTTATTTGTTTTTCCTAAATTATTCAATCTATATTTATTAGTAACTGTGAACTATGGGATATACTCACTGGTTGGAATTCCAAATATTTTTATTTATTGTGCTGTTTTAAAATTCAAAACTCTTAAATCTTTTTCTTTATAAATTAAAGAATTTCCAATTTTAACGAATTTCCTCTTCTGCCACTGTCCTGAGATTTGGGTTGATCATACTGAAGTAGAAGCCATTTTAAAGTGGGAAAGACCAAAGAATATGACAAAGATACGGAGTTTCCTCAGTTTGGCAGGCTATTTCCTTCGTTTTGTTCAGAATTTCTTAAGGGTTGCAATACTATTGACAAGGTGGACCAAGAAAGATATCAAGTTTGTTTGAGATAGTGATTGTGAAGAAGCTTTCAGGAAACTAAAGTATAGTTTGACAACTGCACCTATTCTTACTGTTACTGAGAGTAATGAACCTTATGTGGTGTATATCGATACTTTGAAGACAAGATTAGGATGTGTTCTGATGCAAAATCATTGAGTTGTAGCATATGCTTCTTGTTAATTGAAGCCACGTGAGAGAAATTATCCAACCCATGACCTGGAACTTGCAACAGTAATTTTTGCACTCAAAATTTAGAGATGTTATCTATATGATGTGAAATTCGAAATATTCTCTAATCATAAGAGTTTAAAATATCTTTTTACTCAGCGGCATCTAAATTTAAGACAATGAATATGGGTTGACTATATAGGGTTGACTATATAGAAGACTATGACTTCAAGCTACAGTATTATCCTGACAAGGCCAATGTTGTATCTGATACTTTAAGTAAAAAACCTCCTGGTATATTAGCTGCACTTTTTTCAAGAATGGAAGCAGTTAGTGACAATTGGTGATTTTAACTTGCAGTACTACAGGTCTAGCAACACTGCTTATCTTAGTAATGTTGTTGTCATACTTGCACTACTCTAGACTGTGCAGCAAAGTCAATGGCAAGATCAAGAGTTGAGAACGATTTAGAATCAACTCGAAAGTAGTGAACAATTGGATAGGTGGAGTACAAATAGAGAAAGATTGTGCTTTTCAGACGCAAGCTAACAGTAGCTAATGATTTTCATCTTAGAGAGATCATTGTCATTGAAGCTCATAAGTCCAAATTTACAGTATATCCTAGTAGTACAAAGATATTTCATGATATGAAGAGACAATATTTGTGGAAAAGTATGAAGCAAGACGTAGCTACTTTTGTGGCTAAGTGCATGATATGTCAGCAAGTCAAAGTTGAACACCAGAGACTAGCTGGACTTCTACAACCTATACCTATACCAGAATGGAAATGGGATAATATCATAATGGACTTTGTGATGGGTTTGCCAATGACATGAAGAAAGAATGATATAATTTGGGTGATTGTTGATCGTATGATGAAAACTGCTCATTTCATACTGATCATGTCTGATTTTTCACTCAACAAGCTTAGTCATCTCTACATTGATGATATTGTTCGATTGCATAAAGTGCCATCAAGCATAGTATCTAATAGAGACCCAAGATTTACATCCAAGTTCTGGAGAGCTTTGCAGAGAGCTTTAGAGATAGAACTAAATCTCGGTATTGCTCACCATCCTTAAATAGATGGTTAATCGGAGAGAATTATTCAGATTCTAGAAGACATGCTTTACTTTTGTGTATTGGATTTTGGTAGAAGCTAGGATGATCACCTGTCATTGGTGGAGTTTGCTTACAATAATAGCTACTAAACTAGTCTTGGCATGGCTCCATATGAGGTATTATATGGGAGACCATATAGATCACCCATGTGTTGGGCTGATGCAGAGTAGCATGTTACTCGTGGACTTGAGCTGATACAAGAAACTACTTAGAAAATTAATAAGAATCGAGAAAGACTTAAAGTTATGTAGAGTCGTCTGAAAAGTTATGCGGACCCAAAAAGACGTGAAGTAGAGTTCGAAGTTGGTTATTAAGTATTCTTGAAAGTGACGCCAAGGTGTTGAATCACTAGATTTGGGCTTAAAGGCAAATTGGCTCCAAGGTATATTGGACCATTTGAGATTACTACTAGAATTGGGCCCGTAGCGTATCGCTTGGAGTTGTCATCACAATTAGGCTGAGTGCACAATGTTTTTTCTATCTCGATACTCAGAAAGTATATGCCTGACCCATCGTATGTTATCTAGTATATGGAAATGTCATTATAAGAAGACATTATATATGAGGAATAACTAGCCCGAATACTGGAGAGATAGCTCAAAGTGCTTCGAAATATGGAGATACCACTATTCAAGGTTCTTTGGCAACATTATAAGGAAGATGAAGCCACTTGGGAGCTAGAAATAGAAATGTATGAAAAATATTCTCATTTGTTTAATCTTCATTTTGAAGTTGTGCTTTGACCCTTGTATCTGAATTTTGGAACGAAATTCTTTTAAGGGAGAGAAGATGTAAAATCCTAAATTTTGTAAGGATAATTAAGTAATTTTGGCTCATGGGCATTTTACTAATTTTTATTTTCAGATTTAATTAAATAAAAATTTGAAAATATTTTAAATTAAATTATTGGTGTTGAACTTGGACAAAATAAAGTCTAAGTGTATTTGGGGCAAAAGTAAAAAAGAAACTAAAATTCAAGGACTTAAAATAAATAATGAGGGACTAAAGTGAAAGAATCTTTTTAAAGTTTGTGGTCAAAGTAGAATTTTGAAAAGATTTTTGGTCTAATCAGGTGATGCCACGTGTCCCACTACTAATAGTTTTTAAAAATTACAAATAAAACCCCAAACTCTCTCTCACTTTTCTCCCACATATCTTTCTTTTTTTTCTTTGCCCTTCCCATTGCGCAGCCCATCACTTGCCACCAGCAATGACCCAAGCCTAGATTCCGGCTGGGGTGCCTCCTCCATAGCCATCTGCAGCCTCGCCGACAGTCACCGGAGCTCGTGGTGCCTCCTAACTGCGTCGAACATCACACGAAATCGTGGTTGTTTTTCCATCGTTCGTTGCCACCCACCATCACCAAATTGAAGCCCAAGCTTTCTCCTACCTGGGTTGACCTCCACCGCCATCAAGTTCCAGCCACGAAGCTCCGATGAGCTCTTAAAACTTTTTATATCATTTTCGTCACAAAAAATGGCATTTGTGCAATTATTTTTTCTATGTTAATCCAACGCTCATAAAACTTAGGGAATGAAAATATGGTTTAAGATAAGATAAAGAGTGGTGGATTTGTGGAAAATGGATGAACGGGTTGGGAGAAACATTGATATGAAGTTTGTGGTATTTTTCTAATTATTTTCAAAATGTAATATTTTTATAATTTTCAGATTTTTGAGCCCATTTAATGCTTGAAACCTCGAAACTGAGTTCTG
>JXTB01000941.1:33934-47762 GCA_002914805.1 Parasponia andersonii | reverse complement strand
ATCATTGTGCGGGACATCGCATCTTTTGCTGCGAGTTTCAGCGAGTTGTTATAGCAAGTCCTCGCATCATACTGATTTCCTCGCACCTCGCCTACACCATGTTAGGTCGGGAACTTCATCGTTAGATGATAGATTGAGGTGACAGCTCGAAGTTCCCTTAATGTTGGTCTTCGAAGCACAGCGTTAAAGGCAGATAGGCAATCTACTACCAAAAACTGGGTCATTATTGATGAAACCCTTGGGAAGGTCCTAACGTTGACCATCAGTTCAATCATGCCCATAGGCATCAGGCTGTCTCCAGTAAAACCATAGAGCGGAGTGGCGGCAGGCTTTAGGTCGCTCTCATTCAACCCCATCTTCTTAAAGGCATCGAAGTATAGGATATCCACAGCACTTCCGTTGTCGACCAATACTCGCCACAACTGTGTGCTTCCACAATTAATTTTTATGACCAGCGCGTCATTATGGGGATAATGGACTTCCCTTGCATCTTGCTCTGTGAAGGTAATATCCATTTCCGGTACTCGTTGAAGCTTGCGTGGTCACTGATCAAGGTGGATGACGTTGGTTAACGGCTGCTATCGAGCTTCTCGTGCGTATCTATCATGTGCTCGCTTGGAATCTCCTCCAACATGCGGCCCTCCAAAAATAGTTCGCACCTCACGCTGAATTTCTGGAGGTCGCTGTTGGTCTTCTTCTCGCCTTTCATCGCTCTGCCTGGTATACTGCCGCAATCGTCCCTCTCTAATCAGCCTTTTGATTTCATCTTTCAGGGCAAAGCAATTATTAGTGTCATGCCCAATATCATTGTGATATCGGAAAAACTTGTTGGGGTCGCGCTTTGCCCTGTCCCGCTTCATTGGTTCTGGTTGTCGGAACCGCTCCTTCTGATTTGTGACCGCATAGATATGATCTATGGACGCGTTTAATTCAGTGTGGTTATTAAACCTCATGGGAGCTTTTGAAGTCTTCTGTCTTTTAGGCCTAGGCTGATTCTCATTGGCCTGTTCATTATTCCTCTCGTTCTTCTTATTACCACTATTGTCGGTGATGACTGCAATTTTTGCCGCATCTATCTTTCCTCTTTTTTTAGTCTTTTGGAGATTCTCACGTGAAGACTCTAACCTTAGATGTCGACCGACTCTTCGGTAGAAGTCTTCGAGAGTTCTACACTCTCGTTCAAGCAATTCTTCCCAGAGTTTCATTTCTGGTCGCACCCCAGCCATCATAAGAGTAAGAACTCCTCCTTCAGGGGGGTTGTTGACCTTCGCTAGCTCTGAAGTAAATCGATTGAGATAAGACCGTAGAGTCTCCTCTGGACTTTGCCAGATTGCAGACAAACTGACAAGCGGAATAGTGAAATTCTTCGCGGCCTGAAATTGTCTCAAGAACGCCGTCTGTAGTTGTTGCCAGGACGAAATTGAACCGGACTTGAGTCCTCGAAACCACTTCTTCGCCGCCTCTGAGAGTGTTACAGCGAAACATCTGCAGCGTGCATAATCACTGACCCGATGAAGTTCCATTATGTCACTAAAGTGATCCATATGATCCTGTGGATCAGTCTTCCCATCAAAAGTGTTGATGGTGGGAAGTCTGAATCCGGTGGGAAGGGCTGCAGCTCGAACCTCCTCACTGAATGGTGACTGTCGATACCCATCAGTGAGCTCATCGTCCCAGCCAGCAAGTGCATCTAATGCGATCCTTAAATTATGAACATCGACGTTCAAAGGGAAAGCATCATTCCTTACTGGTGGTAAGAGCGACCTTTGTTCGTTATCCTGTTTCGCAACGAGCTGGTCTGGTAGAGTCTTCTGCGACCTATGAGAGGAATCCAGTGACATAGTGCGACGAGACCGGCTGTGGTCGCTATGATGCGATACAGATCGATCATGACCACGTCGTCGCTCCAAATACTGTCTTAGGTCTGCAGGATCTTATCTTGACTCCCTGCTGATTCTTTCGAAGACGCTTCTCGATGATCGTCCTTGTTCACTGCTCAAGCGATCCTGGTTGTTAGTGGATTTATGAGAAGGTTGTGCACGATCACGGTTTGTACTTGAACTCTCCGTACTAGATTCTGGTGGCAAGTTTGCGACCTTGCCTTTCCCTTTGGAGTTACGATCTTCATGACGCTCCTGCCGAGTTCTTGGCTGGTCGCGTCTTTTCTTCTCGAGGATCTGTATTCCCTTCTCTGGTAATTGAGCAGGACGTTCTTTGGGACGTTCATGTTATGGTGGGGTCACCATCTGCCCTTTAGCAAATCGTCGCAGGGTGTCATTGATCTGGTTAGTGACTTGCTGAAGGTTCACGAGCATTTCCTCCATACGATCCTGTCTCTGGGATAGGTTCTCTGTTGNTCGCGGCCTGAAATTGTCTCAAGAACGCCGTCTGTAGTTGTTGCCAGGACGAAATTGAACCGGACTTGAGTCCTCGAAACCACTTCTTCGCCGCCTCTGAGAGTGTTACAGCGAAACATCTGCAGCGTGCATAATCACTGACCCGATGAAGTTCCATTATGTCACTAAAGTGATCCATATGATCCTGTGGATCAGTCTTCCCATCAAAAGTGTTGATGGTGGGAAGTCTGAATCCGGTGGGAAGGGCTGCAGCTCGAACTTCCACGCTGAATGGCGACTATCGATACCCATCAGTGAGCTCATCGTCCCAGCCAGCAAGTGTATCTAATGCGATCCTTAAATTATGAACATCGACGTTCAAAGGGAAAGCATCATTCCTTACTGGTGGTAAGAGCGACCTTTGTTCGTTATCCTGTTTCGCAACGAGCTGGTCTGGTAGAGTCTTCTGCGACCTATGAGAGGAATCCAGTGACATAGTGCGACGAGACCGGCTGTGGTCGCTATGATGCGATACAGATCGATCATGACCACGTCGTCGCTCCAAATACTGTCTTAGGTCTGCAGGATCTTATCTTGACTCCCTGCTGATTCTTTCGAAGACGCTTCTCGATGATCGTCCTTGTTCACTGCTCAAGCGATCCTGGTTGTTAGTGGATTTATGAGAAGGTTGTGCACGATCACGGTTTGTACTTGAACTCTCCGTACTAGATTCTGGTGGCAAGTTTGCGACCTTGCCTTTCCCTTTGGAGTTACGATCTTCATGACGCTCCTGCCGAGTTCTTGGCTGGTCGCGTCTTTTCTTCTCGAGGATCTGTATTCCCTTCTCTGGTAATTGAGCAGGACGTTCTTTGGGACGTTCATGTTATGGTGGGGTCACCATCTGCCCTTTAGCAAATCGTCGCAGGGTGTCATTGATCTGGTTAGTGACTTGCTGAAGGTTCACGAGCATTTCCTCCATACGATCCTGTCTCTGGGATAGGTTCTCTGTTGCCGTCATAGTAGGCTGATCTGGAGCGGGGTCTGCCTGTGTAGCAGCGGTACTTTGAGGTTGATTTTGGCTGGTTCCGGTAACTCTGGTAGTGTTTCTGGTGTTTACTATTGTTGAAAAGGTGGAATTTGACAAATATTTCTGCCGGAATAGCCCTCCTTCTAGCGCCAATTGTTGATGGAGGTTTTATCAACAATAAATTTAGAAAAAATCAAGAGATGTGGCTTGTGTGAATTGAATCAATAATCAAAGTAAAAAAGAAAAGAGGATTTTATAGTGGTTCAGCTCCGAAAAAGATGAGTCTATGTCCACTGTTTTCTCACTATTTTATGAAGAATAACGAACACTCAAGGTTACAATACCGTCTGGAAATTGGAAAGACTGAAAAGCTATTGAAAATACTAAAAACTTAGACTACCCAAAGCTTAGAATACTCTAACCTTTGAATTACTCAAACTTGGAATACCCTTCGGAACATAGAGCCCCCCCCCTTTATATAGGTAAAGGTAACCTTATGTCCCTAGGATTTTAATTGCATAAACGGGTAACTTTACAACTGGATAATGTAATTGGATAATTATTCAAAACGGATAACTAGTTGATCACAAATAGGATACTTCAGTTTCCCTTTCCTTGTAGGTTTCTGTTGATGGCATTTATTCGTTTCCCTCTTCTTGTAGGTTTCCTTTACAACATTTACTTGTTTCCCTGTTCTTATAGGTTTCCTGTTTGACAAGGTAAACTGCACGGAGAAGGTCGCACAAAACTTGTGGAAGAGGTCGCATATATCCATCACGGAGGAGGTCGCATATATCCTTCACGGAGGAGGTCGCATATAACCATCACGGAGGAGGTCGCATATAACCCGCATGCGACCTTAGGATTTTAGACTGCACAACAATATCAAACCAAAAGAATCTCTTCATTATAATTTATTAATTTAGAAAAGCTCGTAGTTGCCACATTTTTGAAGTTTAAATTTCATCTGCGCTAGCTAGTGAGAAGTTGATCAACAACACCCAGTTTCCCACTAACCCGACCCTTTCAGGTTTTTCTCCGTTTCTCACGTCCCTCTACCTATATAATCACGTCCCTCGACTTATATAATCACGTCCCTCTACTATCAATATGGTTGCCGAGGCGCGCTACCTACTAGAGAGTAGTTCTGATTTGCCGAAGGCACCTGAGCTTCCTAAGCTTGAAATACCTGTTGCCAGAACTACTGAAACCAGAAGTTCCTAAGTTACCTGAGCTACCTTATGAGCTACCTAAGCCTGAAGTACCAAAGATTCCTGAATTGCCAAAACCTGTAGTCCCTACGTTGCTAGAGCTGCCTCATGAGTTCCCAAGGCCTGAAATCCCTAAGGATCCTGAACTACCCAAGCCAGAACTCCTTGAAGTCCCTAAGCTTCAGGAATTGTCTTATGAGTCCACTAAGCCGGAAGTCCCAAAATTACCCGAACTGCCTCAAGGGCTGCCTAAGCTTGAGGCCCCTAAGGTTTCTGAATTTCCAAAAGCTGAACTTCCTAAGCTGCCTGAATTCCCTAAAGTACCCGAATTGCCTCATGAATTGCCTAAGCTTGAAATTCCTAAGTTGCCCGAATTGCCTCATCAGCAGCCTAAATCCATTCCTTCCCTCAATACTCCAACTCAGACTACTACTCCATGAATGCTGACTTCAGTAGCAGATTCATATAAATAAATACCACACATTCGACGTACCCATTCCATGGATCTACAGAAGGGGCTTATATATAATACTTGATTTTGTGTCTCAGGTTGTGTGTGAATAGCTTTAGCGAGGAGTTGTTGTTCTAGTGGATTGTAGTTTAAAGTCTGTTTACAATTACAGCTTATAAAATATATTATACATTACATTTTACGTAAGTAAACTTAACCTTTTATCAGTAATCTCTGCAAGGACGAGAAGAATATACAGCCCAAAAGCTTATTCATATATATATATATATAGTCCACGGCTACTAAGAGCTTGTTTTAATTCACTTTCGTTTTCTATTTTTTATTTTTTTAAACAAAAAAATAGAATTTTTTTTGAAATTTACTTGGCAATCTTGTTTTTGTTTTTTATTTTTAAAAATTATTACCAAAAATTTCAAAAAGAAAGGGCAACAAAAAATTTCTATTACCTTTATTTTTAAAATAATTTTCAAAAACAATAAAACATACAAATATTTGTACACAAGTGCATACATATATATATATATACATATACAAATATAAATTTATATGACTTTTCTATCATTATTTGCACTTTATTGTTTTTGGAAACAAATAGAGAAATAAAGTTTGCCAAACATATTTTTTGTTTATAAAAATTAAAAAATTAAAATAAAATTTTTTTTTTGTTTACAATTTGTTTAAATAGAAAATTAGAAGTGAATCCAAACAAGCCCTAAAGTTAATACGTTTTCCACTTTTAGTTTGACAATGGGAACCAATAATTTCATCGGAAGGCTAGAGTATTGACCTAATCGTGAGAAATGGATATTTATCCATATATACATTAATATATTCTTCTTTTTCTAGTAAAGGAAGCAAAATCAAGAGAGGCATAAAAAAGAAACTGAAAAAATCCCAACTAATATTGCATTTAGTCGTTTTGTTGGGTCATCTATCAAAAACCCAAGAAATCCCAGCTAACAAAAGAAGAAAAAACAAATTGCTTTCAAAATAATGAGCCGGAAGATCTACCAATGTAGAATCCCATATCTGTTAATGGGTGTTCTCGTAATTTACCATTAATTGTGTTTATCTTGAATTAAAAATCGTGAAAAATAGATTAAAAAAATTCGAATAATGGTTCAATATTGAAAAATCTTGATGCAAAGGACTAAAGGGCAACACGAAAGGGCCAACTGCAAGTTTTTAATGGCTTTTTCGAAGACAATATTGAGGCAGAGACCATTTTGTAAAGCAGGGAATAGTTAAAACCCAACCCATCAGCTGACAATTTTGAGGCAGGGACTGTCACGACCCAAAATCCGGACTAGTGGCAGAAGGAAAATTTCACAAAGGTGTGAAATTCCTTAATTTATTTGAAAAGTATCAAAAGTTCTAGTTTTTATAAAAACAGTCAATTTAAATAAAATAATCGGAATTCCATCCCGTGAACCACTCCCACAGTTCGTATACACCACCAAACATAAATTGAACAATTACTTAAAAACGTGAAATAAATTTCAAAACCCATCATCATCATCATTCACAACAGATGTTAAATACCAAAATGGTATACATAAGTTTGCAGACAAAATAGAAAGCAGTAATCTTGGTTCAATGCTAACACAAAATCCAAATAGTCCAAAGACTACGACAACAAACTCCTAGCATTACCAAGAGACAAACTGCAATCAGGATGATCTCTTACTCCTCTTGATCACCAAGATCGCACTAGACATCACCTGAGGAGGAAGGTAAGAGGGGTGAGCATACAATGCCAAGTAGGAAAATAGTTAGCTCGGGGAAAAATAGTTCAGTGATGGGAATCTCCTGCATGGTTAGTTCAAATCCAAAACATACACACACACATATATATATATAATCCAGACCGGGAGCCAATATATATATAACAGTGTAATCAAAACCATCACTCCATATGCACATGACACAAATCAACCCATACCCATAAGCTCACATCCTCTCATCTGTGGAAACCCAGGATGATGGCACTAAGTATACTTAACAGCTTGCCTGATACCTAAGCCCACACCCAGAGGGGACACCCATATGTCGCCTACCAAATCTGAAGGGGCAACCGAATTGCCTACACCTGCCAAATGGGGAGGCAATCAGAAGTAACAAGACCTCGCGCAAGTTTACGGACTTTCACCGACGGTGGGGCACACAGTGCTACACTGTAAAATCCACGATGCTAACACAGTACTCATGTATGATCCTATGACACGTACAATATAGAACTGAAGTGTAAAAGCTACTGGACTCTGGTTTTTCAGTAAAACATGCATAATAGGGTTTTATAGAAAAACGGGCAGCATAACGGCCCTATTTTTGATATACCCAAAATAACCTGCACACAGCAAATTCCCAGAGCAGTACAGTATATATGGTATAACCAGATTCCATCACATATAATTCAAATCATTAAAAATACGCTTGTTTTTATATGTTGCAGAAAATAAGTTTTAACTCAAAAACGGTATAAAACGAAGGTAACTAAACCCCTACCTCAACAGAATAGTGACACCATGCTATTGAGTCCTTAAGGTGTTGTTGACGATTGCCCGGAGGGTCGGGAACTAATTCCAAGCTCTCGATCGTCCTTGTGTGAAAAATCAACTTTCTCACCGGAGCTTCAATTCCACAAATGGACCTCTTCACTGAATTCCTAGCACCCAAAATAGCTAGGTTAGACATATAACTTGTCCAATTCGGGTCCGGGTCCACACCGGATCGGTGGCACGCAAAACGAGATCAAATCTTGACTGTCCGATCTCGATTTTTGTGCCAATCACCAAACTACACAATATATATATCAAACTTCTCCATTTTCCGAGTACATTCCAAAAATGCAATCAAAAACACAATCCAACGGCCGGATCGAAAACTAAAATTCAAAAACTCAAAATACTCAAAAATGACAATTTTTGATCCGAACAGTATGAGGTTGAGATATATATACCTTGATGATCCTTGGGACGATACGAATCCAACGAGACCAGTTTGGAGTCAAATGGACGCCGGAATCTTCGCCAGCGGCCAATAATCCGAAATGGGTCAAAACGGTTTTTATGGAGATTTCCGGCGAACCAGGCAGTGGCGACGAGCAGCTATAGGCGGCGGAGCTTCGTGGCAGCGAGTTGAGGTGACGCCGGTCAGTGGGCGGCCCGGACGGTGGCTGGGCGGTGGCGTGGCTCCCTTTGGCCGAGAGAGAGAGAGAGACGGGGGAGAGAAAGAGAGAGAGAGAGAGAGAGTGATCTATGGGGGGGGAACGTGAGGGAGGAGAGAGAGAAGGTATGTATATATAATATTTTTTTTTTAAATCTGGTCAAAAGACCATTTTGCCCCTAAAGAAACTGTGTTTTTACATTCTCCCCTTCTTATAAGAATTTCGTCCCGAAATTCAAAATACAAGTCAAGGTTCACATCACAATACAACTTCTAACAGAAAGTTTAGCAAATGAGGGTACTTCTCGTATATCTCTGTCTCGAGTTCCCAAGTAACCTCATCCTCTTTGTGATGTTCCCAAAACACCTTGACAAGTGGTATTTCTCTTTTGTGAAGCACCTTCAACTCTCTAGCCAACAAGCGAACAAGCTGCTCTTCATAGGACACATCCTCTTGGATCGGTATATGCACGTACTGAACAACATGAGATGGATCCGACGTGTACTTCTTCAACATCGACACGTGAAACCCATTATGCACGTGACCTAACTGTGTAGATAGATTCAAGCGATACGCCACTGGTCCAACTCTCTCAGTGATCTGAAAGGGACCAATATACCTCGGAGCAAGCTTACCTTTAACTCCAAATCTTGTAACACCTCGCCTTGGAGTCACTTTCAAGAATACGGAATCACCAGTATCGAACTCTACCTCACGCCTCTTCGGGTCAGCATAACTCTTCTGGTGACTCTGAATCTCTTTGAGTCTCTCTTGGATATCCTTGATCTTTTCAGTAGTCTCTTTAATCAATTCAGGTCTGAGAGTAACATGCTCTTCTGGTTCTGCCCAATACAAAGGCGATCTACACGGCCTCCCATATAACACTTCATATGGAGCCATACCCATACTGGTCTGGTAACTGTTATTATAAGCAAATTCCACCAAAGAAAGATGATCATCCCAGTTTCCACCAAAATCCAGTATGCAACAACGTAGCATGTTCTCAAGAATCTGAATGGTCCTTTCAGACTGATCGTCTGTCTCAGGATGGTGAGCTGTACTGATATCCAACTACACACCAAACGCTTTCTGCAAGGCTCTCCAAAACTTAGAAGTGAACCTTGGATCTCTGTCAGATACTATACTTGAAGGCACACCATGCAAGCGTATGATGTTCTTCACATACAGTCTACTGAGCTTAGTAAGAGAGTAGTCCATCCGGATCGGTATAAAGTGAGACCTCTTCATTAACTGATCGATTATAACTCAAACTACGTCGTTCTTCCTCAAGGTCTTTGGCAAACTGGTCACAAAGTCCATCGTGATCTTGTCCCATTTCCACTCTGGAATTGGCAACGGCTGAAGTAATCCAGCTGGCCTCTGGTGTTCAGCNACTTGAAGGCACACCATGCAAGCGTATGATGTTCTCCACATACAGTCTACTAAGCTTAGTAAGAGAGTAGTCCATCCGGATCGGTATAAAGTGAGACCTCTTCATTAACTGATCGATTATAACTCAAACTACGTCGTTCTTCCTCAAGGTCTTTGGCAAACTGGTCACAAAGTCCATCGTGATCTTGTCCCATTTCCACTCTGGAATTGGCAACGGCTGAAGTAATCCAGCTGGCCTCTGGTGTTCAGCCTTGACTTGCTGACAAGTCAAACACTTAGCCACAAAAGTAGCTACATTCTTCTTCATTCCTTTCCACCAATACTGCGTTTCAAGTCTCGGTACATCTTGGTACTACCTGGATGTACTGTAAACTTTGATTTGTGAGCCTCTGTTAGAATGGTTTCTCAGAGATTAGGGTCATTAGCTACAGCCAACTTCCCATTGAAAAGCAAAAATCCTTCCCGGTTAGTGCTCCAACCATCTTACTGTTCACCATTTTGAAGTCGGTTCCAGGTTGTCTTCAACTCCCTGTCTTGTCACTGACTCTACTGGACAATCTGGAGAAGAGATGGTGAAATTACAATGTTGCTCAGGTAAGCCACGTCTTCATTCTTAAAGTACTGCAAGTTGTAATCACCAATCGCAACTGAGTTTTTCCAATCTTCAAACACCAGTGCAGTTAGTGCACCACAAGGCTTCTTACTCAGTGTATCGGCTACAACATTGGCCTTACCAGGTTGGTATTGTAGGTCAAAGTCATAATCCTCCATATACTCAACCCATCTTCGCTGTCTCAAGTTCAAATCCTTCAGGGTAAAGAGATACTTCAAACTCTTATGATCGGAGAATATGTCGAACTTCACACCATACAAGTAACATCGCCAAATCTTCAAGGCAAAGATCACTGCTGCAAGTTCCAGATCATGAGTGGGATAGTTCCTTTCATATGGCTTCAACTGACGGGAAGCATAAGCCACAACTCGACCATTCTGCATCAAGACACATCCCAAACCCGTCTTTGAAGCATCGGTATACACCACATAAGGCTCGTTACTATCAGGAACAGTAAGAACAGGTGCGGTGGTCAAACTCTGCTTCAATCTGACAAAAGCTTCTTCACTCTCATGATCCCAAACAAACTTGACGTCCAACCTGGTCAACTTCGTCAAAGGTAAAGCAATCCTCGAGAAATCTTGCACAAAATGACGGTAGTAGCCTACCAATCCAAGGAAACTACGTACCTCCGTTACATTTCTCGGTCTTTCCCACTCTAGAACAGCTTCAACCTTAGCGGGATCAAATGAAATACCTCTTTGAGAAATCACCTGACCCAAGAACTTCACTTCTGACATCCAAAAGTCACACTTCGATTTCTTAGCGTACAACTGATGATCTCGCAAGGTCTTGAGTACTATCCCCAGATGTTCAGCATGCTCTTCTTGAGTCTTGGAATACACCAGAATATCGTCGATGAACACGACCAAAAACGATCCAAAAACGGCCTGAAAATCTGATTCATGAGATCCATGAAGGCTGGGGGTGCATTCGTTAAACCAAATGGCATCACCAGAAATTAAAAGTGACCATATCGGGTTCTGAATGCTGTCTTCGGTATATCATCCTCCCTTATCTTCAACTGATGATAACCGGATCTCAAATCGATCTTAGAGAAGAATCTTGAACCACCGAGTTGATCGAAGAACTCATCTATCCTTGGAAAAGGATACTTGTTCTTCACTGTCAACTGGTTCAACTTCCGGTAATCCACACAAAGTCTCAACGAACCATCAGCTTTCTTCGCAAACAAAACAGGAGCACCCCAAGGAGAAGTGCTACTGCGAATAAATCCCTTGGAAAGCAGATCGTCCAATTGTTCTCTTAATTCTTCCATCTCAGCAGGTGCCATGCGATAGGCTGGAATAAAAACTGGCTGAGCTCCAGGAACTAGTTCAATACAGAACTTGATCTCCCTATCAGGTGGTAACCCCGGTAAGTCTTCAGGAAACACCTCCGAATACTCACACACCACCGGAATCTATAGGTCTTGATCGTCTATCCTCACCTTACCATCCATGGCAAACAAGTTCCCATAACACTCAAGTTTCTTTCTTCCACCCATGCACACTTTCAGAATAGAACTAGGCTTCAACGGACTCATCCCAGCCTGATAGACAATAGGATATCCATCACTAGGAAAAAGAGTCACTTGCTTCTTATGACAGTCCATAGCGGCTCGATACTTCGACAACTAATCCATACCGAGTATCACATCATACTGTCTCATCGGTAACACAATCAAATCAGCAAGAAGCTTCCTATCACCAATCAGAACCCAACAAGACTTACACATACTAGACACATCAGCCATTCCTCCCAAAGGTGTACCCAACGACAATACATAATCCAAATCAGAAAATTTCAACCCCAACAGTTGAGCAAACAATAAGGATATGAATGAATGGGATGCACCAGTATCAAACAAAACATGTGCCCAAGAGTGTGAGAGAAGGATCATACCGTCAACAACACCTCGACCGGTGCGATCCTGAGTGTCGTCTGCCCCAGTAAAAGTATAGGCTTGGCCAGTCACCTTTCCTTTCCCTTTGTTGCCTCTTTCCTGGCCAGGACGGCTATTGCTGGATCCTGGACCACTACTGCCAAAACCACGCCCACCCTGACTCCCTGAAGCCTGAGGGGTCTGAAAGTTTTGAGTGAAACCCTGAGGGCGGTACTGATGCTAATAGGGCTGAGAGGAAGTATTAGCCTGTGAAGCACCCTGTGATTATTGCGGCCTTGCCTGAGTGCTCTGATAAGAAGCAGATCCTGACTGGCTCCTCTGCGGTCCTCCCTGAGAAAGAGGAGATTTCTGCAGACGGTTGGGACACTCCTTCTTCTGATGACCCTGCTGGCCACAAACAAAACATCCTCCATACGGACTACCTCTGCCACCCCCAGAAGAACCACTACTGTTTGAGCTGTCACTGCTCGGAGTACCCTGGGCTGACCACTGCCCCTGGTTCCTTCTGGTAGCTTTCCTGTCATTTCCTCTCCGTTGGTTCCTCTTGGAATCCAAACTTTCTTCGATGGCCTCTGCCCGCTGGGCAGCCACTGTAATCTCAAGAAGAGTGTGGAAAGTCTGAGTGTCGATTCTGTTGTAAATGTTCCGATTCAGACGACTCCTGAACTTAGCAACTCGGTACTTCTCACTCATACCTGGTCCAAGAGCAATAGTCGCCAACTCAGTGAACTCTATCAGGTATTCATTCACCGTTCTGTTACCTTAGGTCAGAGTCTCATATCGGTTCACAACTTCATCCTGTTGGTCCTCATTGGCATACTGGGCCTTGAAAATCCGTTCAAAATCTTCCCAAGTCAAGCCCACTACATCTTGCATCCGTTTCACTGTTTCCCACCAACGAATGGCACTCCCTGTCAAATGGGTAACAGCAAACACAGCCCAAAACTCAACCGGAGTACCAAGGGCTCGAAAGTGCCTCTCTATCTCACGCAACCAAGCAATTACCGTGAGGACTTCTGGTCTACCATTAAATTGCCCTGGCTGAAGATACATAAACCGTTGAAGGTGATCAGCTTGATCCAACTGACGTTCCCTCGGAGTTGGAGGCTGATTGTCTGGATTGCTGATCTGGACGAATGCTTGCTGCATTCCCTCGATCAGATGAGAAAATTCCGAACGAGGAGGTTCGGCATCCGGCTGGTGTCTCGGAACTTTTCTAGGAGGCATCCTTAAAGTCTAAAACAATATGCCAAACTGTTATTGCGATAATGATGAATGCTTGTCATAAAAACAACTTCAATCTAGTTTAATGGTGATACGTCCGAGCTGTTGAACTCAAAGCTCTGATACCAAAAATTTCTGTCACGACCCAAAACCCAGGCTAGTGGCAGAAGGGGAATTTCACAAAGGTAGGAAATTCCTTAATTTATTTGAAAAGTGTCAAAAGTTCTAGTTTTTATAAAAACAGTCAATTTAAATAAAATAATCGGAATTCCATCCCGTGAACCACTCCCACAGTTCATATACACCACCAAACATAAACTGAACAATTACTTAAAATCATGAAATAAATTTCAAAACCCATCATCATCAGCATTCAAAACAGATGTCAAATACCAAAATGGCATACATAAGTTTGCAGAAAAAATAGAAAGCAGTAATCTTGGTTCAATGCTAACACAAAATCCAAATAGTCCAAAGACTA
>JXTB01000941.1:16961-33440 GCA_002914805.1 Parasponia andersonii | reverse complement strand
AAAAACACACTTGTTCTTATATGCTACAGAAAATAAGTTTTAACTCAAAAACGGTATAAAACGAAGGTAACTAAACCCCTACCTCAACAGAATAGCGACACCACGCTATTAAGTCCTTAAGGTGTTGTTGACGATCGCCCGGAGGGTCGGGAACTAATTCCAAGCTCTCGATTGTCCTCGTGAGAAAAATCAACTTTCTCACCGGAGCTTCAATTCCACAAACGGACCTCTTCACTGAATTCCTAGCACCCAAAATAGCTAGGTTAGATATATAACTTGTCCAATTCGGGTCCGGATCCACACCGGACCGGTGGCACACAAAACGAGACCAAATCTTGACTATCCGATCTCGATATTTGTGCCAATCACCAAACTACACAATATATATATCAAACTTCTCTATTTTCTGAGTACATTCCAAAAATGCAATCAAAAACACAATCCAACGGCCGGATCGAAAACTAAAATTCAAAAACTCAAAATACTCAAAAATGGCAATTTTCGATCCGGACAGTATGAGGTTGAGATATATATACCTTGATGATCCTTGCGACGATACGAATCCAACGAGACCAGTTTGGAGTCAAATGGACAGCGGAATCTTCGCCGGCGGCCAATAATCCGAAACGGGTCAAAACGGTTTTTATGGAGTTTTCCGACGAACCAGGCAGTGGCGACGAGCAACGACAGGAGGCGGAACTTCGTGGCAGTGAGGTGGGGTGATGCCGGTCGGTGGGCGGCCCGGACGGTGGCCGGGCGGCGGCGTGGCTCCCTTTGGCCGAGAGAGAGAGAGACGGGGGAGAGAAAGAGAGAGAGAGAGAGTGATCTGTGGGGGGGGAACGTGAGGGAGGAGAGAGAGAAGATATGTATATATAATCTTTTTTTTTTAAATCTGGTCAAAAGACCACTTTACCCCTAAAGAAACTGGATTTTTACAGGGACTCTGCACCCTTCCTCAGCTCCATTTATTAAAAAAGAATTACGTTTCTTAGCTAAACAAGCATTACACACAATTATAAAGAAACAACTTGTTTTATCTATTAGCACTCTAATGCTCAAAATTGGTATTAATTAAGCATGTGACTTCACATCAATATAAATATACATCTTGGAATTCGCATAAATTACTATTCTGCTGTTAAAATTATCTTAAAATATGGAAGCTCTGAAACCCTTGGATATCGTCTTGATCTTTGAACAGATTATCTTAAAATTTCAAGTATAAGTGCTGGAGAAATAATCTAAGATGTGTGTGCATGCAATGGCTGATGTGTGTGAAATCAGCGAGGCTCGAACCAGTTGGTCCATATTATCAGATAATTTTGGGCTATACAAAATGGAAATTTGATGAAATATGTGTTTAGGTACTAATACTGAACAATTGGCTTTTTTTTTTAAATTAATATTGAACAATTAATTCAACATTTTTAATATCAAATAAAACATTTTATTCGTGTTATTTATCAAATCTAATCAAATTCACATATACAGTTGAAATTAGAGTTTAAAATTATTGCAAAAACGTCTTCATNACAATTAGTCAAAAGATAACCATCTAGACCGAAAAATGATCTATAGTCTCCTATAAATCCAATAGTAATAGCTTTCAAATAGATTGAATTTTTTTTAATACGGAAATTCTTTTTTTGAATTCTGTTATATAATTTCAAATGTTAAAAATATTCACTTTCAACAATTTTAACTCTAATTTTAACTATATATATGGTTTCTGTGAAATTTAATTAAAAAAAATACAAATTATAATTTATATTTGATATTAATGAAAAGACGTGGGTTTTTTTTTTAAATAAAAGGCTAAAACTCGCTGATTTGTTTTTAATATTATCCCTTAATTTAATATTTCAAAAACCAAAATGAGAAATACTAAGTTTTTAATAACCATCAAAATGAGATTTTGTCAACAGTTTAGAAATCAGTGGATGAATCCATCCTGAGTACTTCAATGATTTTTTTCGTCTTTGTTGGGTTTGTATAAAGAGGTTTGTTATTATCACAGACTGACGGTAGACCAACATTGAAATTTAAATAATAACAGTCATAAAATGGCACATCTACACAAACAAATATATAGATACGTAAATATTTAATTTATCTTTGTATGTGTGTAAAATGCATATTTTGTCAGTATAGGGCGACAGATAATCAAGAATTTGTACGTTAAAGGTCTCAATATACATTCTTAGGATGGTAGTTAATACATCATCTTATACGGGCCTCACTTTAACGTACGTTTTATTTTCATCTTAATTAAATTTAAATTGTCGGTAAAGACTAATTAAGAAAATAGAATGTGTTAGGCAACAACGCGACAGAAGTACATAAATTGTTCTAATTTAAATAAAAAAAAATAAAAAAAAAATCAAGTGATTAGATTTCCAAAGGCCCAACCTTCTATAAAGCATTATACCTAACCTAGATTAATGCGTAAAATAATTAACATAGAACCAAAACTGAACTAAAATCTTCATCATTTTCAAAGACAAGTCGTATTAGATAACAAAGATTAAACAATTGGATATAAAATTGGAAAAGCTCATTGCTGTTACTCTCTGGAATTTCCCATATATGAAAGAATATTTTTGTTACTACTTATTTTGACTTTAAATGTTATGCATAACGTTGATCAACAACACCCATATGTTCCTACCAACAAAAGCTCTTAAGGCTTCCCTATTCTTCACACCCCTTACCTATAAAAACCCACAATGGCAATTGAATTTCTACAGTCTCTGCATCTCATCAAGAGTTACAATAAACTTCTGATTCTCCCTAGTTCCTAGCCAACATTGTAAAACCTAGTTTTACTTAAGGGCAAAAGGGTAATTTTAAACCAAATGGCATAATTCTAACTAAGAATTTTTTAATATTTTATTCAATATCTGGAATATTAAATTTACATCTACAGTTTCAATAATTACATTTAAATCTCCCAATTCTCTCATCTTCCACGTAACCAAGTTTCTGAGAGTACCAAAGAGCATTGGAGTTGTTCGAGCTTCTAGCTACTTCACCCCTGCCCGCTGCTGACCATACGCCACCTAGCGAGCTCCAGCACACTCCAACAAAGCCACACCGGCAACTCTCGTCGGAAATCGTTGACCGACGCTAGAGATCAGTCACCTTAAAATTTTCGCCCACTAGATCTTCATTGGACCACCTTTCACAACACTGATAGTATGGTTGGATTCTCTCATTGTCGCTGACATTTCCCAACCAGTCTCAGCCGTCATCTCGCCACTGGTAAGACTTCCACAATTTTAGTTGTTTTACCAATACATTTAAAAAAGTGATATTTTTATAATTATTTCTTTAACTAATTCTTTTACCTGAGTTAATTATTGGAGGTGAAAAAGGGATTAAAATCATTAATAATTATATTTGGTAGGCATTAAAATGATATCCAGAAGCATGCTAATTTTCAACTTGAAAAATATGGTATTTTTCTAATTTAGCAAAAAAAATTGTATTCTTGCAAACCAAAATAATGTCGACCAAAAGTCTATTACTATTGAGATTGGACATGAGGTTAGAACAGTGTTATTTTCCAGAATATTTATGCAAAAAGGATATTTTTACAAATAATTAGCAAAATTGATAATTTTTCAAATATCTTCAAAAGTAAAATTTTCCTAAAGAGTTCTGTGATAATGATACTTTCAAAAATATTTTTATAAAAGTAATATTTTTGTACATATATGGCGAAGTTGATATTTTTCTAAATACTTTAGAAAAGTAAATATTTTTCAAATAAATTCTAAAAAGACAATTAAAGCTCGTTTTAGGCTCAAGACCTCGAAACGAAACTTTGAATTCGAATTTGAACTTAGTGAGATCGAGAGACAAATTTTGATATAAAATATGACTATATTTTGAAGTAGCACGAAAATCAAGGCATGTGGCTCTTGAATAGTATTGTTTTGTAAGCCACGGGCCGATTTCCGCTTTGGAACCCATTTTTGACAAATTATATCTCCAACCTAACATTTTGCGTTGCTCTAAATTTAGTGGTGACCACCGTTTTTCAATCGAAGACTCATTTGGAAAAGTCACTTTTTAAAGTCAGCTTACCAGCATTCCGAAACTACCATCCGAATGCCCAAGTAATCAACGGGAGATTTTTTGAATGTCGTTACCTTGGTATAGCTATCATCTCGAAGCAGGGGTTCAATAACCTCTTTTTATACATGTTTTAACCTAAATTTTGCATTATGATTGTTTGGTGAAAATCGTAAATAAAATGATAATTTGATAAATAGTTGGAAAATCTTGAATCATTTTAGAATTGGGCTGTGTATCTTCTATAAATATTTGTAAAATCGTAATTATGGGATGATACAGTGGATTTGCTACCCATGGTATAGTAAATTCCAAAATAATGATAAGTGGGGTTTTAAAATATTGTTTGATTATATTTTGCATGGTTAATACATATCTTGTTACATTTTGTACATACCATAAGATCAAAAATTCAATACATCTTTGGCATCGTGGTATTTTAGAAAGGCAGCCAGTACCCCCGCCCTCAGTGAGAGCTCATAAATCTGAGTGGGGTCTTCTGATTATACCCATACTCGATAGGCATAGGTATTTAGTTGCTTCTCTGGTTCAGTAGGAATAGACACATGGATATTCCTCTAGTTTTCTAGGATACGTATCAGGTAGAGAGTACTTGGTTCGTGATGAGATGATGTGAGCTCATAAAATGGGAAGATATATGAAATATACAATATTGTGGTTTTGATTTTTAGTTTTGAATATGAGATTATTCTAGATATCAATTATTTAAACTTTGTTTATAAATAGATTTTGAAAAAGATATTAACCATGCATGTTTGGTAAAATTGTATCCATTCATAAAGGTGATTGAATTTTTACTAATCATGTGAATACTCACCCCTTTTATTTCTCCCACTTTCAAGTATTTGTCTGTTTGATATAGTCATCCTGGTAGTTCGACAAGCTGCATTATTTGTACTTAATTTATTACTCCTCTTCCTAGGGTAGGGTATCTATACTCTGTTAACTTTTTTTTTTTTGGTTCAATTATTTAGCCAATATTAGTAAATTTTCTAAGTGAATGTATGAGTATAGTTTTGTTATTAATTTAAGTACTTGAAATTACAAAGTGATCTAATGTAACCTACTTTTGATATTGAATTAAAGATTTTAGTTAAACTCTGTTTGCTAAATTTTATAATTTATTATTGAGTTTTCAAGTGAATCAATTAGAAACCTTCTTAAAAACTAATGGATATTATCCTTAATTAATTAAAACATTTAAGAGTTTTAGTGTGTGTGGAATTTATAATGATTTAGGACCAAAATGAAATTATTTAATACCTGAATTTTGTAAAACTAATATTAAATTATTCTTTTACCTAAAATTACTAAAAATCACGACTTTGGATTTTCAGTCATAAAAAAAATAGTATCAGAGCTGCAGGCTTCAAATCTGCCAAGGATTTTTTGCTTATGATAATTTGCTATTCAAAAAGGATTTTGGAAAGTGTTTAATAAATACCTCTTACATCACTTAGGAATTAGTTAAATACGTTTTCTTTACTTCGATTCGTTCTAAATTCTTCGTTCATCTTTCTAAAGTGAAACTCTAGTAACCTTGGGATAGTTATAATCCAGAAATTATAATCTCTTACATATTGGGATTGACACAAGATTAGTGAATTTTACTTGTATCAAAAATCCATGATTCAAATAGACATTCATATTTATACTAATGTGTCCATTTGAGTAGTAAGCTATGTATAAACCTTATAAGTTCAATGATAGCTAGCTCGTGCTAGGCATTTTAAATACCTTAAATTAGTTCTATGTTTCGTAAATTTTTGGGATGTGATTTAACTTTCTAGGTTTTCTTACACTTTTAATTACTCGGTTCGAGTAATTGGTAGTTATACTTATATTTAAGTGTTCAAATTGATAATACATTTACATGAAATATGGCTCTCTGGTTAATAAATTGGTATAATATATTGAATTTTCTTAAATTTGCTTAACATTAGTTGTGCTATTGGCAGAATAAAATGATTTCATTTCATTTGAAATTCTTTGATTGTTTGATCCTGTCTGAATTATTGAATTATAATTGTGTATCCTTGTAAGTCGTTTACTTGAGATAATTTATTTTACCAACTTGATAGTTGTATATTTAAGTTTATGTACTTTTTCAAAAACTTTTGGAATTAGAAAAATTTCTCACGATTAATGGATTGAGAAAATTTTTATTGATTGAAAAATGAGTTTGTGCATTTAAATTTGAATTCCATACGATCTTACTTTTTCTCTCTAAATAAATAAGAATTGGCCTTGGAATCTTTGGGTGAGAAATTATTTAATTACTGATAATTTAATCAAATGCAAAACTTTCTTACAGGGTTTTAGTGATTTTTAAATTTTCAAATTCATTAAGTATGTTTTGAAACAAAGTAGGCTGTTGTATTTGATAAATTACATATTTTCATTTTCAAAAGAACCATGGATATTTTAAACTTTAGTATTAGTTAAGAAAAAGTAATTAACTTTTCCAAGGATGTATAGTTTCAAAAACTTATAATTATTTGAAATATTGGATTTTGTAAGACTACACTATTGTAATGTTTGAACCTTAGTGTATAAAATTTAGCTATAGTACTAAATTAATCCTAATTCACATTTGATAGTACTAGTTAGAGAATTCTTTAGACCATAAAAAATCTTTATTAACTAAAAGTTCCAAGTATTTTTCTAGATTTAAATGTGGTAGATATTATTCATACTTGACTTAGAAACCAAAATATACTTTCATATGTTTATTTACACGTTAACTTGGAACAACACATAGGATGTTTATGGAGACATTGATGTGGCAACTTTGAGAATCAATTTCATTGATTTCTATATAAAAAAAAAATGGTATGAATTTAATGCAGTATAAAAATAAGTTTCTTGAAGAAATGTGCTACTTGTGTATGTGTCAATGATGCCACATTTATAATATTTTGTTACATAAATTTTACTAAGTAAAACTTGGTTATGATAACCGGTTTAGAATCTTGTATGAATAAAAAGAATATTAGATTTTGAATCCTATTTTGGAAATTTTGTGAAACCTTGTTACTATGACTTGATATGCCTTATTATTTGGATATGTTTATGCTTCCAAGCTTCTATTTATATACATGTCTTATTTATTGATGCATACAATATATGGGTGACCTTTAGATTGTTAAATCCTTGTAGAGTAAAAAATAATTATACATTGATTAAGTCAAATTGGGTTGACTTTCCATTATTGCTCTCAATTAGATAATTGAACACTTGTGTAGTTGACTAAATTAGTATCCTAAGTGTTGGAAACTCCAAATATTAGAGACTTGAAATCATGTTTCATTTGAGTTTCAAATGGAAATAATTGGGTTTTGAGTACTTGAATCTTTAAGGGACTTAGGTAGTATATAATATATTATATGTGTCAATTTCATTAGAATTTTTAAAATCCATGGAAATTAGATTATTTTTAACAAATACAAGCTATAAATTAATATGTTTGATTTGATGTTTGATAGAAATTGGGTTATGCAAATTAATGTATGGTACTTCCTTTAAAAATATAAGTTGGCCATTTAAAATCTAGGAGTTGTATATAATACAACATGAGTAAGGCATAAAAGAATAAGCTTAAAAGAAAAAAAAAATTTATCTAAAAGGCTTAACAATGATACACTCCATTATCAACTAAAAAGCTTTATAGATTCTTCCTATCATTAAAATGTATTTCAAAACTAATTTTAATAAAATTTCCAGAATTTGGTGATTTTAAAATTATAAAATACAAAGATAGTCTTACAAAAGTATGGCTTACCTAGAATTTTTCATAAATAAAGATTTGCATATGTGATATGCCAATTGAAAGATTTGCTTTTGAATTTCCTAGTAAGAAATGCTGGAATAATATCCTATAAAGCAGTTTATTATTTTGACATTATAAACAATTCATTATTGGATTATTTGTTATCTATTTGTTGGTAATAAATTCAATGTTATTTTTATTATTCCATTTATGTCCTATTGATATGCATACGATGTGTATGTTTATCTTGTGCAAATATCTAAAGATTCCATGACATGTAATGAGTATTAAAGAATTATTTGTATGATGAGTTCATAGGTAAGAAATATTATATTCTTTATTTTATTATGTCTAAGTTAAATTATTCACATTCTGCATATTGAAGATGGAATACTTTACTATGCCCTAGAATATAGTGTTATTTATTTTCATAATAAAGTTTCCAATTATCGAAGTGAGTTCTCGAATAGAAACACTAGTGTGCTATAAGAAAGTTATAACAGCATCGAATAAAATCGAGTGAGTTAGAATTTAATGTGAAGTGTCATAATTTAAATTTCTAATTTCACTAATCTAGCACTATTGTAGAAAACATTAATCCTAGCGATTAACGAACTTACTTTCATGTGTTTTGTCTTTGAGTTACTAAAGGACTAGTTTCGATTTATGGTTCAAACTCCGACATCTTGGAAGATAAGGTGTATGAAATATGTAAAATATTTTTCATGATGGACACCATGCATATAATGTCACTTTGAGTTCTTTCAAGTACTTGGATAATATAAACTAGGGCCCTAGTATTCACTATATGAATTTGACTGTGTTGGTATAAGCAGATACAAACACTATAGTCAACTATTATCTATTAGATAAAAAAATGGCAACTTAAAAGTAAATATGTACTATAGGGGTAATACGGTAATTTCGCTCTGTTAGTATGACATTGCATTGAGGGTATATCTATAGGTATAGTATATGCTAAATGGATTGAGCTAATTATTTGATAATAAGCTTCATAGAAAATAAATGACATTTATTTCAAGAGTTCAATATTTGGCCTATAGTGGTATGCCCTAATAATAATGGACAAGGCCTAATCATAATTATTAGTTAATTTTGATTGTAGGCATATGGTCTATTGGAACTTGGGCCTTATAGATTCATCTAGTCTCTTGTCTAGCACAAATTAAAGCCCAATAATTATTTGATAATTAGTTAAGCTCAACAAGCCCAATAAGCCCATTAGGGTTTTAATAATGTCTCTATAGTTAGGAGAAAAGTTCTTCAACTACACAGAACAAGAGACATGTGTGAAACACTCCTTGAGAAGAGAGTGTCACGTGAAGAATTGAGAGAGGAAAATTAGTGAAAAATCAGCCACACTGGGAAATTGGTGTTTATGGTCATCCGGGAGAAATTGATTCGAGCAGATTATTTTCTTGTTCGTCTGCGGATCTCTTTGTTGGGAATCAAGAAGGTGATCATCCACTATATCAATCAAATGACTTTTGAGAATAAACATGAAAACGAAAAAGTTGTGGAGTGAATTCGGATATTGTTCTTATCTAAATTAATAGTTAATTTATGTTAAAACATGTTCTAAAATATTTTGTACAGAGAAAAATTTTAAATGACCAATTCCGCTGCATTTCTAGATTTCACAAAACTACGGTGTTCTTGAAAATGATTTTATAAAAATATTTTCCGTAATTTTATTCCAACGAATACCAACACTTGATACTAAAGCATGGTTTTATTATTGATCTAGCACATATATTTTACTATGATCTATTCTCTTATTGATTGATGTTTATGATTTCCACAAAGTTTAATTATATTTGGTCTTGTTCCTGTTAAGAGTATACTCTCGTTTGTATGATGGTCAATAGAATTAGTGAGTTTGAATGATTATTTGATTCGATGTTGCTACGAGATGATGGTCATATTTGTTTTTTGATTTTTGCTTCTAGCATGTTCTTATTTTTATGTCATCATGTTTTACGTTCTTGATAAAATTATGCATAGAAATGTTTTGATCTTTAATTATTTTTAAGTTTTCATGAAAAATTACTTTTTAATTTTTTTTTTAAAAAAATGAAACGATGGAGTGGTGCACGACTAGGAGCCATGTGCTGGCTGCACGGGTGAGGCACCGCTGGCCGCACGGATGAAATCCATGCATTGCTTGCGGCCTACCCCCCACACAAGCTGCACAGGATCTCTCCGTGCATGCAACGCGGGCACGGTACCCAAACCGTGCTGGTTCTCTTATGCATGGCTTGTATATGCCGCGTGGGATTACTCGGTGTAAGTTGTGTGAGTGAAGCACCACTGGCCACACAGATGAGATCTGTGCATGTCTTGTGGCCTTCCTCCCTGCATAGGCTGCACGGGTTCTCCCCTTGCTTACAGTGTGGACACGACGCCCAGGCCGTACGAGTGCTCCCATGCATGGCTTATGGGTGGCCAGCTCGTGCACACTGTGTGGATACGAATCACGCGTAGCTTGCAGGTGGCCAACCCCACTGGCAAGCAAGTGGACTCCTACGCACCGGCTACGTAGGTGGTCTTCCGTGCCTTGCCCATTTGGGGTGCTGCCTCGTGTGTTTTGTCGTACAAAAACTATGCGAGCCCATTGTCACGCGGGAGTTTTCCTGAGAGAGACCACATAGCATTATACAAGCCCGTTAGATCCGGTAGTTGTCACGAGCGTGGCTGCATAACATCTCAAGGCTGACATTTGCATAACGGCTTCCCATTCCTTTTGTCGGCTTATCCTGACCGTTTCAAATTTTCGGCTGTAATTTTAATTATTTTCATTTTAAAAATAATTTAATTTATCCATTGTTTTATGAAAACTGATAAATTTAAATTTATATTTAAATGTTTATTAAATTTGGATTTTTGAAATTTGATTTGTTAGGATATTTTAATTTGAATTATGGATATAGTTGATATGCATAATATCTTAATTATTTTTAAATCATTAGCGATATTTTAAAAAGAAAATTTTTAAAATTAGATATTATGAGATAATATCTTTTAGTTTAAAATTCAAATTTGTAATAGATATTTTGAAAAAGTAATTATGTGATAGTTAGTTATCTATTTTGAATTTTAAATTTATTTTAATTCAAATAAGAGATATTGTAGGAGATTTTATATGTAAAATCTTATATCTTTTAAATTTTGAATTTTGTGAAGATTTGAAATTTAAATTTCAGTCAGAATATTTTTTTAATTTTTCCGATTTGAATTTATGGTTGGTAGATATTTAATGAGATTAGATATTAATTTAAATTCAAATCTAAAGGATAAGATAATGAGAGATATTTAAGAAAGATAAATTCAAAATAAGATTTCAAAAATTGAAATTTATATTTAAAATATTTAAGGAAATTTAATGAGTTAAATCTTTTATTTAAACTGATCAGATTTTATGAAAATCTTTTCTAATTTAAATTTTAAGTTTTATCTTCCATATTTAAAGACTAAACATTATCTTATCAGTTAGAATTATTTAAATGTTATATAATTTTTAAATTATTGAAAATTAATAAATCATTAATAATTAATTAATTATCTACTTACTACTTTGGCATTATTAGGATAATGTTGTATGTATAACTAATGCTTAAGTTTTATTACATGATCTTTAGTAACATGTCATATAGAAAATTAGAGCTACTCTCATGCAAATATGAACACGCTTACATAATTTATCTATCTATTTACTAATTGAAATTATTTCAGTTTGACTTGTTAATTGCATGACTCCCTTTAGGAGGCTCGTAATCAATGGTAGGTTAACTTACTATGAATATAAGTGATAGTCTTAAGAATATTTCACTTGCATATTATATGTTTAATATATTAAGTTAATTGTTCGAAATATGCTATATGATGTTTGCTTATATATGGAATGTTTATTTGTTTTCAATATATATGGCACTTAATCCTTTATCCACTTTACTCACACAAAATAAGCTAGATGGTGAAAACAATGTAGACTGGAAACATAACCTAGATATAGTGCTTACTATTGATAAATATAAATGGGTTTTCATCACTCCATGTCCTGCTCAACCAACTGCAGAATCCACCAACGATGAAAGAAACTTATATAATAAGTGGAAGTAATTTGATGAGATGGCTAAATACTATATACTTGGCTCAATGAGCAATATATTGCAACAATAACATCGTGGGATGGATACTGTTGCTGACATGATGCTGAGTATTGACGAAATGTTCGCCAATCTTAGCCGTCAAGCTAGAAATGAGGCTATTAGTTTATTCATGAATCTTCGGCAAAAGAAGGATACTCCAATTCCGGAACATATGACGAAAATCATCGCATATCTTAATAAACCGGAGATCCTTGGAGCTGAAATTGATTGTGACACCCCAATTGACATAGTTTTGAATGCATTGTCATACACATTCAATCAATTTAAGATCGATCATGACATTCATCGGAAAGACTATACTCTTATTGGCCTGATGAAAGATCTACAAATCATAGAGAATATTCTTAAGAAGAATAAGTTAGGATCGGTAGAAGCTAATATAGCTCAAGCTAGTTCTTCCAAACTTAAGTCGAAAGGTAAAGATAAAGGAAAGAAAAAAGACTCATGTTTCTCTGACTCTAAAGAAAACGAAGACAAAGAAGGATCCTAAACCAAAGGGAAAATGTTTCCACTATGGTAAGGATGGGCGTTGGAAGAGAATCTGCAAAATTTACCTAGTCCTTAAGAAGGAAAAGAACAATAGTAAGGACAAACAAGGTAATGACAATTTGTTGTTCATTGAGGCTTGTCATATGCTTGATTTTATCGATTCTTAGACGACAGATTCGGGAGCCACTGACCATTTTATAATATTTTGCAGGGGTTCAAGGAAACTAGGAAGTTTGCTAGTGAAGAGTTTATATTACGATTGGGAGATGGCTCAGTAGTTGAAGCTCGTGCAATGTGAGATGTTATTTTGAATTTAGATAATTTTAAGTTTTTATAAATAAAATATTTTAATGTTTAAACAGAATTTGATTTCTGTTTCCTGTTTAATGAGACAAGGTTATTCTGTTTATTTTGACAATAAAGTTTCTATTAGAAATAATAAAAGTCTCATTTGCACTAGGGCTCATAGGAATAATCTTTTCTTAATTCAACCTAAAAGCATCTCATTGCACAATCTTGAAAATGATTATGAACATGTAGAACCTAAACATAAGAAAATGAAAGTGAGTACTAATGATGAAACTTATCTCTGGCATTTAAGACTCGTTCATATTAATCTAAATAGAATTCAAAGGTTAGTTAATGATAGACCTCTAGGTTCATTAGAAGTCAACCCATTGCTAACTTAAGAATCTTGTCTAAAAGATAAAATGACTAAAAGACCATTGACTAGAAAAGGTCTTAGAGTTTAGGAATGTCTCAAGTTAGTACACACTGATGTCTGCAGGCCCATAAATATTCAAGCTCGAGGAAGTTTTGAATACTTCATTATATTTAGGATGATTATTCTAGATTTCTTTATGTTTACCTAATGCAACGCAAATCAGATTCTTTTGAAAAGTTTAGAGAATTCAAAGCAAAAACTGAAAAGTAGTTTGGAAAGATCATAAAGACCCTTCGATCTAATCGAGGTAGTAATACCTCTCTGGAGAATTCTCTAAATTTCTCATAGATAATGGGATCCTATCCCAAGTCACAACACCTGGTATGCCTAAACTAAATGATGTTGGTGAAAGAAGAAATATGACACTTTTGGATCTTAGAAGATGAGGTGTATGAAATCTATAGAACATTTTTTATGATGGACGCCATGCACATAATATCATTTTGAGTTTTTTCAAGTACTTGGATAATATAAACCAAGACCTTGGTATTCACTATATGAATTTGACTGTATTAGTATAAGCAAATACAAACACCATAGTCAACTATTATCTATTAGATAAAAAATGGTAACTCAAAGGTAAATATATACAAGAGAGATAATATAGTAATTTCACCCCATTCATATGACATTACATTGGGGGTATGTCTACAGGTATAGTATATACTAAATGGATTGAGCTAATTATTTGATAATAAGTTTCACAGAAAATAAATGACATTTAGTCACTGAATTCAATATTGTGCCTACAATGGTGTGCCCCAATATTAATAAACAAGGCCTAATGATAATTATCAGTTAATTTTAATTATGATCTAGTGGAGCTTAGGCTTTATGGATCTATCTGGTCCATGTTCAGCTCAAATTAAAACACAATATTTATTTGATAATCAATTGAGCCTAACAAGTCCAATAAGCCTTTTAAGTTTTACTAATCTCTCTATAGTTAAAAGAAAAGTTCTCTAATTACATAGAATAAGAGACACATGTGAAACACTCCTTGAGAAGAGAGCATCAAATGAAAAATAAAGAGAGGAAAAAGTAGAGAAAAATCGGCCACACTAGGGGATTCACCATCTTTGGTGTTTTCGGCCATTCCAGATAAATCAATTCGAGAAGATTGTCTTCTTGTTCGTCTGTGAATCTCTTTGTTGGGAATCAAGAAGGTAACCTCCCACTAGATCAATCAAGTAGCTTTCGAGAATAGACGAGAAGACGAGAAGATTGTGGAGTGAATCTGAGTATTATTCTTGTCTAAATCAAGAGTTAATTTATGTTAGATCACGTCCTAAAATGTTTTGTAAAGAGAAAAATTTTAAATGACCAATTTCACTATATTACTAGATTTTACAAAACCATGGTGTTCTTGTTTTTATTTAATTTAATGAGTATCATTTAAGAAACTTTGCTTTGATTTTAAAGAATTATTGGATACTCTTATCATAATCTGTTATGAGTTGAAACTCTTATTTACTTGTTACTATTGAGTTGAACGTATAACTTATTACTGGATTTGAGTTAAATCCAAGCAATTTTATGGTGGGATAATTGATGGAATTTGAAATTAGTTTACTCATAAGTCTATATAGAGAGTTGTTAAACTCTTCCTATTGTAATTTCAAAAAGAATACTTAGAGTTCAGGTTTAGTTTAGCTATGGCCAAGCTCAGATCTTATTATGAATTAGTGTAGTACTCTTATATGCCTCTAATTTTTATGTTAAATATTTTCAAAAATATCTTAAAATTATTTTCAAGTTAAAAATGAAATGAGATGAAATGAAAGACAGGTTTTATTAATTATTAAAACCTTATTTCTAGAACTTTATGGTATTATTAATTATTTTACTTGAATATTGAGTATTAAGTCATTCTATATGACTTCCCCTTATACCAAAAACTTGGAAAGTCTTTTAGGGTGATTGATAATTTGGGATTATTATTATAATCCTATATTGGGCAAAAAGATTTATAGAGTCTCTGCACTTAATTATGGTATGAGATATCATAATATAATATTACTTTGCATAAAAGACTTATGAAGCCTTTGAGCTATATTTATATTATAGATATTGGTATTTTATATTCTTGGATTATTTATTATGCTATGTACTCTTCGGTTAGAAAGTTCTACTCTTAGTGATTCTAGTCTTATTCTGGACTAGAAATGTTTTGTATACTTAGTTGTTTCTCACTTGTTATAAGGAATAGTAAATGACTTATGTCATTGTACTTTTTTTAAGGTATCTAACTTTTGAACTTGTCTATTTTGTGTAATATAACATAAGGGTATTGATTTCCATTCGAAATCTTATTAGAATCTTTGAACTTAATGAATGTTTAAGACCAGGCTTTAGATACAGACAAGTGGGATTGTCCTAGTATGGCACTTATCTGATATGATCACGAAGACGATATCGTGCATATTCGACATTGATCGTACTTTTTAGGTCCATCACTAAACTTAGGCTAAATACAATTAGAGGCATATATTATTTATTTCCTATAATTGATTTCATATCTTAAATTTAAGTAAATCTTTTCTTATCTCAATTAGAGATTTAAAATAAAGTTTTCTATTTAGTCTTATACCAAATTTCCAACCCCACAAAATTTCAAATTTTATAATTTATATTTTTGTCCATAATCTTAAGATTTTTAACATTTATACTCTCTAATGGTAAATATTGAGTTATAGCTTATCTTTTTATTAAAGATTCTTTCTTTATTTACTTTTACACTTTTATATGGTCTTAAAACTGCCTAAAATATCTTTCTCACATATTTGACTCATATTTTATCAAAATTACACTTTGCTCGGATTGAATTTTGTTATTTTTGATAACTTTGAGTTACTTTTAGTTTTGTATTAAAATTTTCCAATCCGACCGTTAGATCGTAAAATGGACTTTATATTTGAAAATAGTAATAGACTTTAGTCCAACACTATGTAGTTTTATATTTTTTTTAATAAATTTTCAAAACTAATAGTTGAATTTTCTCCCGTAAAATTTTCTTTCTACCACTAGCACGAAGTTTGAGTTATGACAGCTGCTCTTCTTAAGATTTTGCTTATAAATATATATATATATATATATGTATATATGCTTATTAATTCATGTCAAACCCCAATAACATCTTTTTAGTAGTGGGACCCATAACTTTAAAATAAAATAAATCTCTCTTACTTTATTTTTTTTTCCTTCTCTCT
>JXTB01000940.1:46293-60402 GCA_002914805.1 Parasponia andersonii | reverse complement strand
TTCGCATTTAATTTTAGTACTCAATCCCTGTGGAGACGATACTCACTCACTACTATATTACTTGTTTCGACACGTGCACTTGCGTAGCTATTATAGAATCGACAACAGAAAGCTTAAATGAAATTTGGAAAAAGATAAATTTTTGTCAACTATGAATTGATTTTCTAATATACAGTTCTTGTTGTTTTTATCTTTTAAAATCTTTGGATATTTAAGAAAAAATTGAAAATCTTAGATTGAATTTTGACTGACTAACTTTTGGTTGTTTGATCCCAATAAAGAATTTATGTGTAAAGAGGCTCCATAGTTAAAAAAAGCTACCTGCACTGATGTGTGAAAGCCATCAATAAGTAATCCAATACTATGTATCACAAATACAGTAGAGGATGATCTACTGTGTGAAAATGGCTACCTCAGTGATAGAGTGAAAGTTAATGACTATGGGTACTTTATTTTTGAGCTGCCAATATTGGTATACAAGGTCCTGTTGCTACTCCTGTTACAATATCTATAGATCAAGATGCCAGGCTTTCAAAGATTGAGAAAATGGTTGCTGCCATTACAAAGATGCCAGATGAGGACTTGAAGAATGTTTGATTTCCGTGTGTTTCTTTTTCTTTTTAGTTTTTTATTTTCTTGGTATATATAATTTTGATACAATTTAGGTGTGTTTGTCTTTCTTCTCTTTGCTGCAAGATAAGTTACTTTTGTTTTTCAGCATGTTATGTTGAAACATGTTACATTCTCTCCGTGTTCTGATGTTTCAATATGTTCTTATTTCATTTTGTTTTATGATTGACAGTTCTTATCACTTATTTATTTGCCTTTGGCTCTTTTGTCCAAAAGGGGGAGAAAACATAATATTTTTTTGGCTATATACTGACTTTGTTTTATAGAGTGTTCTAAATAATTGTCTAAAAGATGCCAAAGGGGGAGATTGGAAGAGGAAAATCTATTGGCAACCTTCATGTTGTAAAATAACTAGTTAATTTACTCGGTTATGTTACAGCATGCGATTAAATATTTGTTCTAATTAAGTTGTTCAACATTTGCCTTTTATATGCTTTTAGATCACGACTTGTGTAATTGTCAATTATAAATATCTGATTATATTAAGTTATAGATAGATTCAATTGTGTAGTAATAGGTAAGTGACTATTACCAAAATTGGTTTTAAGTATCTGTCTATATTTTATTAAGAAAATTTCTTCAAATGAATATTTTATGTGAATATCTTTTATGGAAGTTTTCTTAAATTATTTGTGTTGATTCTCATTGTTTAAAGTTACTTTAATTCATGCTATAAGCTGTTAAAAAGTTTGAGTAACCGACTATCTTATTTCAACATAGAAATATAGAAGTTTTCCATCTGTTTCAATATGACTGTGTTGACAGATTATATTGCAACACGCGGACAAAATCATCAATTAATTTCCAGATTAATTTTTTAAGTTTAATAACAAATTTGGTTGATTTTGTAAGTCTTCTAATGAACATTAAATACTCTTAAATGTTGTTTGTAAAACCCTAATATGTGAAGACTCGCTCTCTTTATTTAAAGGATACTCAAGAGTAGATTTAGTTAGAGAGCACATATTGTATTTCGGCTATTAAACCTAATTGAAAGATTTTTCTTTTAGTCATTTTCTTAGACTTAGGAGTAGTCCTAGTTGTATAATATAGTATTTTGGGAGAGGTGTTTAATATCTTTCGAAGAAGATCGATCCGTAGTTGTGAAGAGAGTTCACGAATGAAGGGTCGAACAAGGTCATTAACTGTGAATATACATAGAGAGGACGAACACAAAATCTTCAGAAGAAGATCGACTTCAAATATCTGAAGAGATTTCAGAAGAACGAAATCAACATAAGACGAGTGGTGCTTACTAGATATATTGATGAAAGAATACATCCATATTGCGACAATCAAAAGAAAGAATCTTTTTATTATATAAGTCAAATTAGTGTTTGTATTCATTTTAAATTTTACTAATAGTATTTTATTTTCTGAGTATGACCCCTTACATGTAAATTATTAGAAAATAACTGAATTAAATAAAAATATATTGTATCATTTTTACTATTTCTGCACTGCCACTTCACCAAATTAATTAGAAAATTAATTTTATTACTGTGTAATACCTGATTAACGAAACCTAACAAAAAAAAAACATGTAAATTCCAACTCCAAAATGCTTTTGTTGAATGATTAAGGAGTTTACTTGTTCTATTTCCCATGCGAGTGCCTTTCTTTTATAGGAAAAACTTACAAGATCTTTGCACGAGGAATTAAAGTTTTTTGTTGATAAAGATCAAGAGAGAGGAGGAGTTAGAGGTTTCAGAGAGGAAAAAGTGGCGGCAGCGAGCTTTATGAAGGGAAATTAGGGAGAACACGACAATTTAAGGGAAAAAATAGCAAATATACAGTACTCTCTCTATTATATAATCTTGTACGGTATTTGTTTTAGAAAAATGTCATTTTTCCTTCTAATTTGTTTGTTCTAAATCATTCCTAAACTCCAGTTCTCTTTTTCTCTAGCTCCGTTGTCGGAATTTTTCTGTGACAGTCCTCTACACTAAAACTACTAGTATTTTGGGTAAGAGATAGGAAAGACTTGTGTCATCCAAATGGCCGTGGATAGCCATTAAAATTGAGAACAAAACTTTTAAGAATTTGATTTAGCTGGGTAGAGATGGAGAAAGCGTCATGTTCAGTTCAGGACGAAGAGATACAGAAGCAAGAGTATTATGCAGTTCTATTATTTGATTCATTTATTTGGGCCTCAAAAAGCCCATTATATCTAAGCTCATTTCTTTAAGAGCATTTGTATACATGTTTTTCTTTTTCTTTTTTTTCTTAACTCATTTATTGTTTAGTCCTAATCAAGTCAATTGTGAATATTTCAAACTTAAAGATTTTCGAATTTAATGCAGTTAATTCTATTCCATACTATATGGTTGGACAACCATATTAATTCCTTTTTCTTTCTTCAAACAATAGTAACAGTAATAGTGGTAATCAAAAATCATATTCCAATAACCAAACTCGTAATAGTTACCCAAAGTCATTTCTAAATTGGTAGCAGTAACCATAATTCATAGAGTCGTGTATATAAGGTGGCAATCAATAACTAAATTGGTAACCATAAAACTAGTAACAAAATGAATGTACTAACTAGATATTATAATTTAGAACTAGAAACTAATAACCAAAACAGTAACTAAATACTAGAAACCAAAGTGGTTATCAGTCATTATTCATTGTAACTATCCACCAATTTGGAAACCAATAAGTAAATTGATAACTGATAACTAGAATAACTAGTAATAAAATTAGTCATTAATAACCAATAATTACTAACCAATCTAATAAAAATTAAAGTAACCAGTTTAACTATATAGGGTACTGATATCTAGTTTTAAAAAAAAAAAGATAATAGCTCAAAAAAATGTTTAAGTGGCTCAATGAAAAAGAAAAAAAAGGAAAGGGAAAAAATTTTAAAAACAGAATGGATGTACTAGAAACCAAAATTACTAGTCACTAACTAGCAGATATGGTAATTAGTAACTAATAACTAATCCCAAATTGATAATTGGTAACCAGTAACTAATCCCAAATTGATAATTGGTAACCAGGAACTAATTCTAAATTAGTAACCGGTAGCCAGTAACTATTAACCAATTCCAAATTGGTAACTAGTGGAATTGGTAATTGGTAACTAGTAACCACAATTAATCAATAACCATTAATCAATTCTAAATTGGTAACTAGTAGAATTAATTACTGGTTACTGATTACTAGTTAACAATTTCAAATTAGTAACTGGTAATTATTTTTTTATAATAATTGTAGCTCATTATCCTTAAGAAAAGAAAAAAAAATAAAAATAAAAGAAGGAGAAAAAACGAAAAGAAGAAAAAATGGGACAAAAAATAAGAAAAGGATACCAGATTTACTAATAACAAGTAACCAAATAAAAAAATTGGAGTTTATTACCTTTTAAAATTGAAATTACTTAGCTTTATCTTGTAGATAATTTGTGGACCTTATATTCCTAAGAAGGAATGTGTATCATCCGACGGAAATTGCTACTATTTTATACTAATTATTAAAATTGTAATGATTCTAAGATTATCTAAATAAACAATATTCAAGACAAATAAATGAGCGAATGAATTAAAATAACAACAAGGAAAACAAGTGAAATAGGTTCAAATTCAATAGGAAAAAAAAAGCCTAGAATTGCTGGCCTCCTAACACCTCCTACTGTGCCATTTACGTCTCTTTCTCCCTAATTAATTTAACTAAATTGTTATTAATTGGATATGCTAATGTAGTTGCAAGCTTCTTCTATTGTCATGTAAGTATTTTCACTCAACACAATCTACTATATTCCTAAGATAATCAAAATTGAGTGAAATCATTAAGAGCAAATATCTCTAGTGGTTACATACACTAATTAGGTATATTCTTATCCTAATTAAATATATCTCTATCAAAGGCTAAACACACAACTTAATTTCTACTCCATTGTGCATTTCCAAAGTTCACTCTAGTTATTGGCCAAGTAACTAGTAGCATTAAACACAAGATAAAGAAACTAATAATTTAGACAATTAGATGTTGAAATAAGAGATACACAATATTACAAGGTTGGTTCACATAACAATTCTAGACAAGAGAGATTTTAACTTATGATAGAAATAAAAAGAACAATCAAATCCATATATAAACCTATTGAAAAAAAACAAAAAAAATCAACTAGCGAGAAGAAGTTGAGAATAAAACTAGTTGTAGATTATTACTCCTCCAAAATTGAGAGTTAAAATCCTTTAATAATTGGTATAATAAGTTCCAATGAACTAATTTCTGTTATGAGTTTTCTCTCTTAAAATTAGAAATTAAAATAAAAATTATAATATGTTTTTGGTATTTTCTCTCTAAGAATCTCTCCTTCCAATTTTTCTCTTCCAAGAAAAAAAATGAGCTAAGTTATCTATCTTGGAATTTGTGCCTCCACCTCTAAAAGTAGGATTTTTTTTTTATCCAAGTTGCATACTTAAAATAAAGTCTAATCTTGGTCATTGGTCTCTCAAAAAGTAATCTAGGACGTTTATTTTGAGTCTTAGATGCAGAGGATGGTGCTGCGGTACCAAACGGGGCGTTGCAGAGCTAAAAAAAATTTGTTATCCTTTAAATTGGCGTCGTGGTGCCATTTTCTGGTACTGTGATGCCACTTGTTGGCAATATTGTACAACTTTTGGGTCTTACGAAGCTTCTGGCGCCTTTTGTCATCATTTTGTTGAATCCCTTTCTCCTTTTTTTTTTCTTCCTTTTGACCCTCTTTGGCATCATCTCCCAATGTTTTATTCTTCTACACAAAAAAACAAACCAAACATGGAAATAACACCAAACTTGTGAGAAACAACTTTTATTTTTCAAAGCGATATAGCAAAATCAAAGCTAGAAAAGTATAGAATAACTCCATTTTTACGGAGTTATCAGAGACCAAGAGGCAAGTGGTAGAGCATCCTTTGTGGCAGAATGGCAATCATGACAAATTGTTTGAACATGTACGAATGAATGTGGACCGGAATTGTTAGTGTAGAAAAGGAAAGAATCGTTAACTTTCACAAGAGAAGACAAAAGACAATATCTGGTAACCGCCACAGTGCAATTTTTTCCTTTCTTTTGATAGTTAAAATGGATGGAAGTTTTTAATATAGTTATTTGTTCATAAATGAAGATAACTACAATCATTTTTTAAATACACTTATGATATTCATTAGAAAAAAAGACTAGAAATAGGCAGTTATCCTCCTTTATTTTCATATATCACGGCTTTTTTGAATTAAAAATCAATATATATATATATATATATATATATATATATATATATAACTGATTACCCCTAAATTTCTCGAGATAATACTTCCAACTTATCCATGATCGCATGAATGGAAGGAAGAACCTAATTTCAAAAAGAAGGAAAAGAATATTAACCAGATTTGAAAGTTAAAACTTAATTCTAGTCCATAGAGCAAACTTTTCTTCTTCAAAGGTACATATGAAGCACGTCTTTGAAGTTAGAAGGGCATGATTCTTGAATAACCATAATACCGACAAACCATACAATATTAATATAAAAAGATCTCAAATCTAGATTTTAGAATTTGACAAACAAAAAAATGAAAATAGGAAAATGAGATCAAGTGAAAGAGAGAGACAAATTGGAAGAATAGAAGACAAGAAAAATGAATTAAAATCAAATTTTGAAATTAAAAACAAAATCCAGAAATTTTGTTGCTAATCCGTATCCCATTTATGACTTAGACTTTTCCTAATACCAGAATTACATTTGTAGATCTCAAACATGTTTCAGATTCTCTCTCATATCTCTGACCATATTCCTCCATATTCTCTCTCGAAATACACACTCTCACCGTAAGTATCCTCTCTGTCTCACACGTCGTCCGACGGCCCATCGTCAGAGAGCACGACCGTCTAATAGTCTTATTGTAAAATCCCGTCTTTTAAAGGGCATAATTGTCATTCTTCCACTTTTCAGAATTAAATATTGGTGGAAAGTTTGAAATTCAAATTTGGGTTAAGTGTAAGGAATTATTGAGAGAAGGGACTATTTGATAATTTTAATGGGCTTAAATGCAAAACTTCTTAGACTAGGTACTGTTTTGCAAATTGATAGCCTTTTATTGGGAGCCACGTTCCTAAATTTTTTTTCTTTGTTATTTCTTTCCCTTACTCTCTCTCCTCATTCGATCTCTCTCCTTCTTTCTCACTCTCTCTCGATTCTTCCTACTGCAGCACAGCCGATGCCAGCCCACCAGTGCTTGGCAAAGCTCCGGCCTCCATGAGCCATGCAGCTAGCTGACATTCCTTCCTAGAGTCCCCAACAGCTCGCCGTTGCTTTTCATGGCCACTAGAAGCGCATGGTGCCCGCGAGGAACTAACGGAGCTCGGATGTTTTCTACTCTAGATAGTGATTCTGATGATGGAATTCTGCAAACTCATGCTTCTCAAACTCCTTTAAACACGAGCAATCCAGTGGTATATATATCTTAAGCCCATTTTATCCGAATCAAATCTGCCATTTTTGAACAATTTCAAGCTTTTTGTTTTCAAATATTGACTTTTTATCTAGTCGTTGGATCATGAGATAATTGTCATATATGTATTGACTATGTTTAGTAACCGGTATAAAAAAACGGAATCAGACAACTTTAATTTCGTCTCATTTTTCATGCCACGGGCGGAGTTTCATCCTGACCTAGAATTAGACAAGTTATATATCTAATTTAGCTAATTTTGGTACTAGAAGTTTAATAGTGAAGTTTGTTCCTTGATTTGAGGTTCCGATGAAAAAAATAACATTTCAAAACAAGTAGTTTAGGGTCCAAAAACAACCTCCAACCCTTCGAATAATCACCAAACGACACCGAATGTGCTCATTGGAGTTGTATCGCTACTTCATCAAGGGAGATTCAATTACTTATTTTCTATATCTTTTTGCATAAAGACTTGATTTTTGTGACACATTGTGAAAAACATGGATTTTATAGTTTTGAATGATTGTACAAATTACTTGGTGGATATGAATTAACTGTAAAATGTTGTAGTTTTCTGATTTATACTTTTCATGTAAGTCTAGATGTTAGGATTATTTTGATACATATTCGAATATATGACATATAGTGAATAATGCGCTTATTATGGATTTTGAGTAAATATATACACTATCAGGTGAAATTGAGGTGATTATGGAATATGTCATATGGTTTGTAAATACTTTCTATATAGGTTGGAATGTTGGGTTTTATCCAAAGTAAAGCAATTATGCTGCCGATTTTTCGAGAGCAGAAATGGTAAGTATGGTATGGTAATTCAAGTGTAGTAGTTGTACTGTGTGCTTTGGGACCACACCAGTACTTGGATGTCACAAGATACATAGTTGGTGGTTGGATCTCATCGTTGGTGTAAAGTCCATAAATCTACGTGGAACTTTCTAGTGGATAGAGTGTACACCCTAGATCGTCGGTGTTGAAATCGTAGACCCATATAGAGGTCCAAGGTATATGGCCCTGTGTATATTTGAGCTCGGGGTCTGAGTTTAGGGTTTGAACTCAGGGTGTTGATTCACACAGTGATTGTCATTTTGGGATAAGAGAAAGTAATATGAGCTTAGTTCATTTGGGCTAGTCCATATTATGAACAAATTTCAAATTTAGTTTCTCTCATCTGGTAGGTGTAGGCATTCGATACCCCTTCGATCCAATAGGTGAGACACGTGGGTGTTCCTCTGGTAATTTAAGATTAGTAATCAGACAGAGATTATTACCTCTCCTCTGGTTACTCTTGCCTGATAGGTGTAGGTATACGGTGTCCCTTTGGTTCAGCAGACGAGACATTAGAGTGTCCCTCTGGTATTCTGAGATTGGTAATCAGGAAGAAAAACAGTTCTAACTCCATGATGAGGTTATGTGAGCTCGTAGGTATTGAGCTGGTTAACGCCGCATACAGGTTTTTATACTTTACTTACATACTTCCACTCATGAACTTACTAGATTTTATTTATTTATTTACTTATATACTTCCACTTATTAGCTAAAGGAAATGGTCTTTGAAATGGTAAACTGGGCTTTCAAGTTCAACCCTTTCTTTTCATCCTCTTTCAGGTATTGTTTGTTCGAGATATGATTTCTATGGATTGGTACGTCGTTGATTCATATCTGTGGCCCTCCTTGTGTCAAGGTTGGTATTCAAACCTTACTCTTTCTCACTCTTAAGTAAACTATTTAGCCAAATTTCATGTATTATATTAAGTCAGTATATAAGAATGTTCTTATTACTATCTGAGAACTTGGTGTTCAAATTTCATGTATTATATTAAGTCAGTATATAAGAATGTTCTTATTACTATCTGAGAACTTGGTATTCAAAAGGGATATTATGGTTTCTAAGGATTTTTTCTTTTTAGCCTTTGTTATTTTTACTTCTTTTTTCTATTTTCAATCTATCATTTAAGCTTATTAAAGAACTGTATGACTGAGAAATAATTTGAGAAACCAATGTGGTTGCTAAAGAAACTAAATATAATAATAAAAAAAACCATATATTGATCAAACCAGTTTGGTTACCAAAAAATCATAAATAAATTAATAATTCTAGGCTCTAGTTACCTTTGTAGTTGCAGGAAACCATTTAATAATATTAAAAACTATAAAACATTTTTGTTATTAGTTTCTAACTATTTTGTGTCGTTGTTAGAATCCAATAGTGAATTAAGAAATAGAAATCGGGAACAAAATTAGTTTTTAGTTTAAACTAATTTAGTTTCCTAAGGAAAAAATCTGGTTATGGCCAATCTTAAAAGTAAAAACTAAATTGGGAAATGTTGAGTAAAAACTAAGTTAGTTTTGAGTGATAACCATAAACTAATTTGGATAATCAATCTTTGTAACTAATCACTATGAAAACTAGAAAAACTAAATTGGTACTGAATAATTTTGAGTAAAAATCAAATTAGTTTCTCAGTTACTAATGGTTTTCTTAGTTTCAACCTCAGAAACTACATTGATTTCTCAAGTTGAACTTGAGAAACTACATTGGTTTCTCATTTTTTTATAATAATAATAAAATTAAATTAAAATATTTTTAGTTCAAATTAATTTGGTCTCGAAAAAAATAGTTATGGCTATTCTTGAAACTAAACTAAATTAGTATTGAATAGTTTTAAGTACAAACCAAATTAGTTTTGAGTGGAAATCAAATTGGTTTCGAATAGTAACTAAAAACCAATTTGGGTAATCAATATTTATAACTGAATACTATAGAAACTAGAAAAACCAAATTGGTATTGAGTAAATTTAAGTAGAAATCAAATTAATTTCTCATATTCAACCTAATAAACCACATTGGTTTCTCAAATTCAACTTGAGAAACCATATTAGTTTCTCATTTCAATAATAATAATAAAATAAAATAAAAAATATTTTTGTTCAAACTAATTTGGTTTCCTAAAAAAAAACTAGTTATGACTATTTTTAAAACTAAATTGGTATTGAGTAATTTTGAGTAGAAACCAAATTAATTTCGAATAGAAACCACATTGGTTTCAAATAGTAACTAGAAACTAATTTAGGCAACCAATCTTTGTAACTGATTACTACAGAAATTAAAAAAATCAATTTGGTATTGAGTAGTTTTAAGTAGAAATCAGATTAGTTTCCAAGTTACTTGAGAAACCAAATTGGCATTTTGTTAAAAGGAAATTTTTGTAGTTTCCTGTGATTTATTTAGCTACATAGCATTCTGTAAAAAAGAAACTACAATGATTTCTAAGAAATATTCGTGATTTCTCGCGATTTACTTATCTACAGGAATTCCACTAAAGGAAACCAAACTGATTTTTAGGAAACTTTTGTGGTTTGTTTTGATTTACTTACGTACAGAATATTCCATAATAGGAAACCAAATTAATTTTCAAGAAACCTTTGTGATTTTTTGTAAAAAAAAAAAGATAATTTATTTACTAAAATGTTACCACTTTTTCTGGCTCGCAAAGTATTTAGAAAAATGTCCTAAAAACATCATGCAAAATATTTATTATTTTTTTTAAAGACCATAAATTTAGTAATATTTTTTAAAAAATAGGTATAAGTGTCTACAACCCATTTTTCAACTTTTGATATTTTAGACCTAGAATTTTGACTCCGAATTGGATTTGATTAGTTAGATTAGCATATTTCATCGTAAAAAATTCAATTACAACCAAACCAATCTATCTATACTAAATAATTTAAAAATTAAATATATCTTAATGCTTTTCTATTTTTGGCATGTTTATGTCTAGGTGTAGAGCTTATCTACTAGATTAAACAAAATTTCTAACTCGTAATTACTATACTCCTATGCTTCCATGGGCGTACTTTACCTTTACCTTGCAATAATCCTAAAACCGCCTGCCTCAGGCCCTCATGTCAATGTCTCCCATCAAAACCAAAAAACGCCGGATCGAGTCGGTGAGCACAACGACGTCGGAGGTTATCATCTCAGGCTTACCAGACGACGTCTCTTTGAACGTTCTGGCCCGTGTACCAAGATGCTGCCACCCAATCCTCGCAGCGGTGTCCAAGCGCATCAGATCTGTGGTCACATCCCCGGACTTGTTTGCCATTCGCTCCTGCCTTAACTGCGCCGGAGACCAAATTTACCTGATCGCCGACGAAGGTACCCAGACGCCTACCGAGTGGTTCGTGGTTCAACGAAAGCCTGGCGGCAACGTTAACGGCCCCATCCTGGCTCCAATTCCAAGTGGTCCGTTAATGTATCGTCCAGACACGTCAGCTTACGCCGTCGCCGGCGTCAAAATTTACGTACTGGGTGGCTTAACCTGTGAGGGGCGCCCTTCTTCTGATGTGTGGGTTCTTGACTGTCGCTCTCCCACGCGTGGGAGCGGGGCCAAAGCATGCGGATGCGGCGCGCTTTCGCGTCGGCGGCCGTGGTTGGCCGTAGAATATACGTGATGGAAGGCTGCGTGCTGAAGGAGGACGCTTGGGCGAGAGAGACGCATTGGGTGGAGACGCTCGACCTGGTTGCAGCAGGAGGGTGTTGGGAGTGGGAGTGGATTCATAGCTCGGTTGAGGTCCACTCGAAGAATTTTGTCACGTTTAGCAACGTGATGGGTGGTGAAATCTGCATCTGGGCGGGGGGGGAGAAGAGTTCCGGTTCGACCCAGCGACGAAGGCGTGGAAGAAGTGGGTGGTGTTCGGGTCCGCTGGGCGCGAGATTCGTTTGAATTTTTATGAGGTTCCTCCACTTACTGGGGGGTGAAAGGAGCAGCAGCGAGATTGGATTGAGATGGGATTTTTGGACTGGATGGCAAGGGCGTACTTGCGTTGTGGATGGGCTACTGTATTTCTCTGGTCGCTTTACTAACACATTGGAGCCGAAGACAATTAAATGGTTTGATGAAACAACCATTAAATCGGGAATAGAAAGAACTGGAGGGCCTTGTTGCGACTGATTTACCAGAGCAGTTGAGTTCAGCCAAGATGGTAAATTTCGGAGGGAGGCTGGTAATTATTGGTTATGTATTCCCTCTGGATGATGATTATGGGTCAGCATTATGGTATAATGAGACTGAGGTGAAAGGAATTGGGAATGGTCAACTTTCGGGACGAGTTCTGTCTTCCCAGGAGCTACCTCCGCTACCGCTCGTACGTTCCCTGTCAATTTCTTTTGTGAAGTTTTTGCAATTCTCCCTCTCTCTTATTATTTTTTTTAACAAGTTCTTTGAGCTGTGGTTTTACTGTATGATAGTAGTGTATTTTTTTTTTTTTTTTGGGTTGTAGTAGTGGTCAGATTTATTCATCTAGATGACTAGATGAGCTTTGGTTTAAGTTCATTGACTTCAATTAATGGAAAAGATTTTGTTTGGTGTTTGACTTTTGTCCAGAATTTTTTTTTTTTTTTTAATATTTGTTTTGTTATAAAACTGGCCATTCCGTCAAATTAAATTAGACGAGAAGGAGTTTCCTAGAATCCCAGGACTCTTGATTCTTGAGTTATACCCTATGAAAAGTGTGGGAGTATTTAAGTAGTCTATAAGACCTTTTGGGATTGGTGGGTGGCTGAGGAGGTGTTTTATTCCTCGTAGGACTCCAGCTTTTTTCTCTATCTATAAATAAGACCCGCATTGGCGGGCAGTGAGAGAGAGCGGTAGAGAGACTTTTTATTTAGTAAAACCAAAACCATTGTTTTGGATTTCAGTGGGTTTCCTAGACAAAACATTAATTTCGTTTGTTTTGGTACTCTCATTAATTTTTTAATGACGAAACATAGCTTTTATTTCAACTCGGTGCTAGGTTGGGTTCTATAAACAACCAAGGAACAAAATCTGAGGTTTTTTATTCTTCAATTATTTTGTAAATATACGAGTTGATTTAACCGTGGTTGATTGTTTATTTCTTTATAACATGGATTTTCTCAATTAATTGTGTGTTGACATGCTAATCGATGTCCCATGTTTAAACTTCTGTTGTTTTCTTTTGCCTAACACTGGAATGAATGTATATATACACATATACACACATATAGTATACCCTTTCTCCCTTTTACTTGGTAATCCCCGATTCCATACTTGCTTATGGATTGATTGAGTTTCTCGTATCAAGTTATGTTAATTATCTAATGGAAATCTATTAATTAAGTTGAAGTATATTTGGGAATGAATAAATTTTAGTTGGCTTGTACACAAATCTTCACCGGTGATGCTTGTCCTGCGAAGTGGACCATTGACCACAAAAATGTAGTAGCTTGCTAGTGAGAAAGCTGTGCCCATAATACTTAGTAAAGCAACTGCTAGTATAGAAAAACAGAGCCTTAGGAAGCTCTGGTTGATAAGCTCGAGTTAAAGCCTATTTATATTTTGATTGGTGGGAGAGCTTGGAATCCAAGATTTTTGAAGTGGAACTTGGTGCCTCAAGGAACTGGTTTGAATTTGAATGTGATAGAGAGAGAGCTTTGAGAAAAAAGGGGTGTAGAACTTTAAAATCAAAGGTCTAATTTAGTAAAGATGAATAATGGTATTGGGTTATCATTGTTTGGTTTCTCCTATACTTTATAGTCTGTACAATTTGGTGTCAAGCTTTATCAATGCAACAACAGCACATGTAAATAAAACAGTGTTGTTTCAAGCTGTGATGTATTGATCTCCGCTTTTTACTATGTAGGGAGTTCATTTTCTTGTTATAACTTTCTTGTATTAATATGCTTTTTTTTTTTTTTTCCTTTTGATTTGTTGTAAGTTCTGAGTTTTAGTTTCATGTAATGTTTTTTTTTTTTTTTTCCAAAATTTAACCTTATGTGGAACATGAAACTATTTGAAAATTAATAGATATACATGAATGAGGTCTTTAGGATTAGCTGCTTGCTCATTACTATTTGGAAAAAGCTTACCAAATAATGATGAAATTTATAAAGTAAGGAAGGGTTTACGCACGTGCTGGCCATTTTTTCGGTGGCCGAGGGTGACCACTGAGAACATTTTGAAAATATATATATACATATATAAATATATATACCAATTTA
>JXTB01000940.1:19394-37085 GCA_002914805.1 Parasponia andersonii | reverse complement strand
CTTACTTATCTATATTAACCTAAAACAAATAGGCAATAGGTTGATAGCGATCATTATAAATATTCTTTCAAAAAAATCGTTAAAGAAAACTTATGTATTGGTTAAATTAATAAACACAATCAAGTATTTAGGTTTCATAATTTAATATTAATTTCTTCGCTAGAACTGGACCAATATTCCCCCTGAAATATTAGTTCACATGAAAAACCAAAAAATATGAAGAAATTCTATAATGATTAACCATGAATATTATATGTATATATATGTGAGTCATATATATCGAGATCGGAAAAGTAGAAAAAAGTTTCGGCTCTTTTACCTTGATCTAGTAAAGTACCAGTATTGACAACTTGATATAGAATAGATCAGGAGTGGAAGGAGAAAAAACTATTATTTAAAATTTACACTAGAATCAAATTAAAATATTTAATTTTAAGGTTTTTTTTTCACCTTTAAAAAATGCACCTTCCACAAAAAAATAGGACGTGGATAATTATTCCAAATATATTATGCATGTGAAAACAAAAAATGTGAAATAGAAGGGAAAAAAAAATAGAGAGATAACGTATTAAGGTAGGAAAAGTATTTTAAAATAGAAATAAAAATATACTTGATATGATTTGTAATAGCAATGGTGATATAAGAAATGAAAAGTGGGAATCAATGGAATAAAAATGAAAAATTAATAGAAGGAAAATAAAAAAAAATTGTCCATCTCATCAGGTCACAAAAAGAAGATTATCTATTTTTTAAGTTTCATATAACTTTTCATATTTATATAGGTATTAATTATATTAAATTTTTTTGATAAAATAACTAATATTATTATAGGCATTAGATAAAAATTCAATGGTTCAAATAAGAGTATCTATCTATAGGAAAAATAAAAATCTCCATTGAAACATTATATATATATATATATATATATATATATATATATATATATATATAAACTGACTTTTAAAAGTCCATACCTTTTCGCATCTTATTAATTTGGTTTAATTTATAAATTTTTTATAAATCCATATCTTTAGTTATACTTCTATAAAAATGAAAAATAATATTTAATCTTGTCATAAGTAACTTTGAAATTTCAAATATTCAAATGAGATCATATATATAGGTTATAAAACATGAAAATATAGCTTTTAATTATTTGAAAATAATAAATACCATTCAATCTTAAAGAAGAAATCAGTGGTGGATGGGCAGAGAAATTTTCACAATGGGTAATTTAGGATTAATGAAAATTTAAGAGGTGTGGGAAAAGAAAATCCTGAAATTTAAAATTTTTTTAAGGAGTTTATTTAGATAAAGGGTAAGGAAAGAAAAAATGGGGTTACCATCCTAATTGGAATGTATTATATAATTTATAATGACAAAAATGCCCCACAAGTGGTGAGAAGCCGTTTAACTACGATTATCTACCAATACATAGGTGACTGCAAGCCTTAATTGTTAACTATGTATGTATTATATGTTATATTATTGGGTTGACGTGAAAACTGCCCTCGATCGGAAACTTTATATATATGACATTATATCATACTTAGCTAATATTTCCGTCTACAACTAAAACTAATCACGTCATTGCTCAAGATTCCATATTGCAGATTGCCATAAACACAACATATCCAGCTTATACACCATGTTTATGAGTTTATTATAAAGTAAATTAAAGTGATCGGCACTCAACCTTTTTACATTTCTCCCCTCAGGATTAAGAGCATCGTACATTGTTAGATTCAATTTCCTTATATGACCATTTAGGAATTGATCTAACATGTAACCTTGATCAAGTGAAGTAAAATCCGAAAAGTTACAAAGGCATTTTAAATATTTTGTGTTGAGTTACAAACTTATAATTAAGCAATTTTTGGATTAAAATAAAAAAAATATCTGAAATATTTTATTTCTTTACAACAATATCCCGAAATTTACTTAAAAGGGCTAATAAGTTCAAATTCTCGGCAAGAAGGCCTTTGAGAAAGAGAGCAAAAGAGAGAAATAATAGTTTTTGTCTGAGCTCTGCCGCGCTACCACCACCGCTCGCCTAGGTCCACGCATAGCCTGTGTTGAAGATTTCCCGAAGATAAAGCCAACGTCACCGGTCTTGTCTCGTTTTGACGTCGGACGAAATCGCAGTAGGTCCGCAAAGATTCTGCTTCTAGCGAGGTTTTTTTGGCCAACGACGCGACGTTTGACCTCCGTTTTCGATACCTTTGACATGTCTAGTTTTCTTTCGTTTTCACCGATCACCTCAAAGTGATTACAGATCAAAATTCATCTCCACTAAGTTTTTACCATTTTTACCAACTTTGTAAAAAGTGATATTTTTGTAAATTTTTAGTTAGGTAATTATTTTATCCGAGGTAAATATATGAGCTGAAAAAAATTAAAAATCCTGAATAATTATGATTGGTAGAAGTAAAAAAATATCCAATAGTGCAATAATTTTTAAATAGAAAAATGTGATATTTTTCTAATTTAGAACAAAAAGTGATATTTTATTAAGACTGAATAATGTTGGACTAGAATTTGCTACTATTCAGATATGGCCATTGGGCTGAGGTTAGAAAGCTGTTACTTTCGGAATTATTATTGCAAAAATGATATTTTAACAGTTTATCAATGAAGTTGATATTTTTTTCAAACTATTTTCGAAAGTGATATTTTCTAAAATAATTCTGTAATAATAATATTTTCTAAATATTTCAAAAATAAGGTTTTTGCAAATAATCAGTAAAAATAATATTTTTCTAAATTCCTTTCAAAGGTGGTATTTATGTAATTCTTAGATTTTGGAGCGTAATTTATACTCAGAACCTCGAAATTGAATTCTGATTTCGAATTCGGACTCAGCGAGGTCAAGATAAGAATTTTGATACAAAATATGATTTATGTTTCTTAGTGACATGAAAAGTAGAATTTTATGACACACAAAATTGCACCGTTTTACGTGCCACAGACCGGTCCTACGTCAAGGTCCGTTTTTGATAAAGTATATGTCTAACATAGTATTTTTGGGTGCTTTGAATATAGTAGTAACCTCTGTTTCTCCATTTAAGACTCAGGTAAAAAAGATACTTTTTCAAATAGACTTACCAAGATCTGGAAACTACAATTCGAATACGCAAGTGACCAAAAGGAGTTTCTTTGAATATCGTTGGCTTGATATTATTACTATATTGAGGTATGGGTTTAACTACAGTAAATTAGCGGTATGCATCACATGTTACAGTAAATCCCAGAATAATGCCAAGATGGATTTTAAAACATTATTTGATTCATAGATACATGGTTATTGTGAATTTGTTACATGTTGTACATATCATAGGATCACACACTTGAATTCTATTATTGCATCATGGTAGTTTAGATCGCTAGTGAGTTGCTGCAATGCTAGGTAAAAAACCTAGCTCCTGTGTAGGTTTTTAGCTGACGCACCTATGGGTAGTGTCAGGATATTGGGTACCTCTGCTACAAAGGTATTATAGGGCCGTAATGGAATAATAACAACTCACTCATATACATGGTTGATTTATGATATGTATAATTATGTAGATTTAATTTTAGTTTTGAATACATAATTATTCTGGATACTAATCATTTTATAAACTTGGTTTATAAATATATTTTGGAAAAGATATTAACCACATAGGTTTAGTAAAATTGTATCCATTCAAAAAAGTAATTGAATTTCTACTGAGTATGTGAATGCTCACCCCTCTTACTTTTCCCACTTTCAGGTATATGTCTAATTAAGATAGTAATTCCAATGGTCAGATAAGCTGACAGCTTATACAGACAGTTCTACTTTAAATCCATAGTAGGTGTTCGTACTTTATTATCCTTCTTTCCTTATTCAGTTATTTAGTCAATATTAGTAAGTGGATATATGAGGATGATTTTGTTGTTAAATTGAGTATTTAAAACAATAAGTGATTTTATATAACACATTTTGGACATTGAACTAAATATTTCAGTTAAACTCAATTTATCAAAGTTTATGACTTCTCAACAAGTTCTAAAAGAGATAGCTGAAAATTTTCTTCAATTTTGATGAGTATTTTCCTTATGAAATTAAAGCTAATAAGTGTTTTAATGAATAAAGAATTTATAATGATTTGAGGATCAAAATGAAATTATCTAATATATAATTTCTCTTAAATTCTGTAAAATTAATATTTTAATATATTTTTACTTAAAATTACTAAAACTCACGACTTTAAATTTCAATGATGACAAGTATACTCTTCAATAACCCAACATGCCCGATCTATACGTGTCTTTTATGAACAAACTAGGTCAAACTATTAACTGACCTATTTTAAATAAGACTACAAACAATGTTTTAGTATTATAGGATTCCTTTCAATAGGATTCTTATGCGCATCTATAACATATGCAGTATACGCACCTAATTCATGTTGTTCGTACTCAATATTCGATGACATACATAGCTTTATAAGTTGTTGACGGAGGTTTTGTCAACAATAAATTTAGAAAAATTACAAGATGTGGTTTGTATGAAAAGGGTTAATTAACTAAAGCAAATAAAGAGACAAAAATTTTATAGTGGTTCAGCCCCAAAAAAGATGAGCCTACGTCCACTGTTTTTTACTATTTTCTGAGAATTACAAGAACTCAAAATTACAATGTGTTGTCCGAAAAGAAGAAGCAAGAGTTAAAAAGATTCTCTCAAAAATTTCTCAACCTCCCAAGATCAGAAAAAGTCCAAGATCCTTCACTGAAACATTGAACTCCCTTTATATAGATGACGATAGTTCAATGTTTCCCAATTGTGAGAATGGGTAACTGTATAATCGGGCAATACAATTTGAGTAACAATATAACTGGATAATCACTTTAAATAAGATGACTGGTCAATCTTTTAAAGAGAAACTTTTGTTTCCCTTTCTAAGTTACCCATTTGACGAAGCTTAGTCCAGTTTCCTTTTCATTCTGGTCGCACTAAACTTATGCGGTGGAGGTCACACGTAACTCTTTTGGAAGATGTCGCACTAACTTATGCAGTGGAGGTCGCACGTAACTCTTTCGGAAGAGGTCGCACTTAATCTTACTCATGCGACTTGACATAGGATTTTAGACCGCACAATAATTGCCCCCCAGCTCCATTAGTTCTTTAGGACAAAATGGAGCTTCCTTCTAATGTAAGTGCGAGCTTTAAAAAATGTGACGTCATGACCTAGACTTGAGACCCTTGAAGAATCGAAGAGTCGCCAGATCTCAAATCTCACATTTTTCAAGATCACGCGCACTTTTTTCTGACAGATGAAACCACGTGTCACCTCTTCTAAGAAGAATAGCAAAACTCGAGGAGGCTTAATGATAGTGATGATACCAGCTGTCGTCTTAAATCGAATCACTTCAAATTTTGAAAAGATACCGATTTAATCTCGGAAAAATAAAATCCCGCGTGAACTTCGGCCTTTGGATCTGAAAATTAAATACCTTAATCTACGGCTGTGATTTGACGACGCTCTAAGTATATATATCAAACACTAATCCGTCTCCTCTTCAAAAACCCATCGTCTGCTATTTTCTCTCTAAACCTGAAGTATTCACAGAGAAATTCTTCCGGCATTTCTCTGTTTCCTAGCTCGCACAACTTTGTCATCTTCTCCGACGAAGTTATCATCACAATCCTTCGAATGTCATCTTGGTCTTTCCGTCTTCGAAGAAAGGTTAGTATATATCCTCTCTCTTGTTTTTCGATTTTTTCAGAACTCTTATTTACAGATCCTAGAATAGAAAATAGGAACAAACCGTAGAACCCAAATACCAGAGGCTAAATATTCTGAACGTAAATCCATCCCGTACACGGATGGACTGTAAAATAGAAATTTTAGATCCCCTTCATTGGTCTATAGATTCTTCTTTTAGATGACTGATAGAGATGAACTCGTGAAAGAGTTTTTATTTTCTTTTTAACGAACTGCTCGAACGATTTTTTTTTTTTAATGAATCCGTAAATCGATTAAAAAAAAATCCGATGAGTAGCATGTTGATGCAATCCTAGGATGAGACCCCAAAACTGCTTACATATAGTTAAGATCTCAGATACTCACATAGGACTAAATCCATTACCATTTCTTTTCAGATGTCTAGTAGTGAGGATTTTAGGGAAAGGAATGTATTCTCACGAGAATCTTCCAATACTAGTATTAGCTCCAGAAACCTCGAAGATTATCTTGAGTCAGAACCCGAAGTTGAGATAACCAGGGTCAGGCAAAGTAGTCCTCGCATAGGCGACCTACCTCAAGATCAATGGCCCCGGCATATCAGAGATGCCCCTGCATTTGCAACGGGTTACCAATATGTAGAGGGAGACTGGTCATATACTAATATAAGGACGAGCTGCACCACGAACAGGCTCAGCAAGATCATATGCAACTACAAGATCGCCATCCCTCTTCGCCTTCCCATGGAGTTCAATCGACCACATACACCACCTCACGGAATTGCATCATTCTCTAAAGCAGTTCTCAAATACGGGGTCCATCTTCCACTTCATCCTTACATAAAATCTATCGTCGACTATTATGGAGTCGTTCCTTTTCAACTAACCCCAAACACTTATAGATACATGGTAGGTTTGTACATACTATACCATAAATTAGGCTTAGAAACCCCCACACCTGAAGAGTTCGCTTGGTTACCAAGTGAAATCAAACCCGTCAGATTTTGGCTTCTTTTATGCGAGCAAGTGGTCGAACCAGGCAATAAAAATAATCTACGGGGTTTGCAACAACATAGAAAAATGGAAAAATCTAGTTTTCCACTTTAACTATGCGGATAATGGCTTCTTCAGAATCCTGGTAGGTAGCTTTTCAATTTATCATCTTTTCTATATTATCATATTTATTCTAATCGTACTCGTATGTCATCGCAGACAATAGGGAACGGTCCAGACTTTCCAGGAAACAGCTCGCAAGGGTGTACAAAATCAACAACCTTCCGATTGAGGAATTTGATTGGAAGAAGCTTGGGACTTCTAAGAACTTGGTCGCTTATGGTTTACTTCCAAAGGGAGCCGCATTCCCTGACCCCACCGTCCGTTCGTCCAGACCTTCGAGCTCAAAGAAAAAGAAGCCAAGGAAGCAGACGGAAAAGAGTGCCTCGTCTTCCAAACCTAGGAAATGAAAAGCACTTGCTACTCCTTTAACTTCGGAACCATCTTCTCCAGAAACAACATCACCACCAGCTCCTTAACAGCAAGAAGGTAATTATATATATACATATTTTAATCATCATCATATTATGTCACCTCACTTGCTGACATATCTATACAGAGATGGTTATTGGTAGCGGCCTGCGAGCACCACCTTCCATTCTCGGGTCCATGGCAAAATCCAAGACACCCGAGAGCACTCATCCATCATTATCGAAAGAGAAAGAGAAGGTCGACACTTCCAAAAAATGAAAAGTCGCCTTCAAGGACATCCTGACAAGCTCGCCTCCTCCACAGCCTCAAACAATGAGCCATCCCAAACCATCCAAGGAGACTGCCACCTCTTCGGAACCAAACCTGGTAGATAAGGACGAGGAGCTCTTCGTGCTCCTTAATCAATTACCGGAGAAGGCTGGTATGAGCGCAGCCTTCATTGATCGCTTCACTTCCGAAGAGGGCTGGGAGAGGATAAAGCAACGATCTGCCAAGGTTGCTTTTGGTTCTGTGATGAGGATGTTGGCAAATATAAGTATGTTTTTTTTTAATGCATTCTTCTGGTATTTATGTGTTATATTTTCAGACTACTGCAGCTACTGTCCTGATACACGACCCAATCCTCGAGTATTTGGAAAATGCCGAAAAAGTCGACGAGAAAACTCAAGCATTCGAGAACTCGAAGAAAGGTCGCGAGAAGGAGAAAAAAGCCTTCGATTTAGAGAGGCAGTAGCTGCTTGAAGGTCTGGCCAGAGAAAAGTCTGAAAAGGAGAAGATTGAGGAAAAAATTAAAGATCTTGAAAAGACGATCTCTGAGTATCTGGATCGCATGAAAGAAGCGACAATAGAGACAACTTACAAGGCTGTTGAAAAGTTCAAGACTACTGAAGTCAAGGAACTCGAAGACAAAGCCAGTGACATCGCCTCGTCGACCATTGTATACAACATCTTCTGCGAGCATCTGGATTTCGACTTTTCCATCCTCGGCGAAGATGTGGTCGAGCTTGTCCATAGTTGGAGGGAAGATGAAACTACCAAGATTGGAGATGGTGGGGCGAGCACGTCTGCACAAATTACATCTTATCTTTTTTATTTTTACTTCAGAACAATATGGGCTTGGTCCCCTCTTATTTGTATTTCCTTGCTTGCATATAGGTGCGAGCTTTTATCAATGAATGAATGCTTTCCTTATTAGATGTTTATTCCTGCAAAACAATCAACACACTAAGTCGTAATATAGAAGATAATTAATTTAACCAAGTAGTCAATCACTAAGTGACTGATCGGTACGCTATTACGATTTGAATCCAACACACTTAAAATAGTTGTGTTAGGATAGGTTAGGTCGCTTAAGAAAATAGCAAGTATGAGTGATGCAAACTCAATACTGTTTTTCAAAAGTTCCACGGCAAAATGTAAATATAGTAATATATCACATCAAACAATGAACATTTTGCTTAGTTACTTTGTTGTTCGAGGAGGGAAATTGCGTAATACGACATGCTAAAACATGAAATGAGGAGAAAATCCTAAGATTTTAAGGAATTTTAAATATTTCGATGATCTAAAATTCTGACCCCTCTAAATTAATATTTTGTATAGTCCCTTAGGAAACAAGTAGGAGATACTATTCTGATCCCACTGCCCCCCGAGTCTTATGGTGTTCGAAAACTGCCATAAAACTATAAAAAGTTCCAAATCAAATAATTGATGAGGAGACACCCTTATTGATGATGACGAATGACGATTACCAATGACAATCAATGAATGACGATTACGAATGATGATTAACAAATGACGAATAAGTAGATCTTTATTAATGAATGACAAAAATATGAAGATATATATGAAAATTTACTGATAATATCGACAAAGTTGTTCTGTATTCCAGGCATGCTCAATCTTTTGTCTGCCAGTGTGAGCTAACTTATATGTCCCAGGTTGAATAATGGCATCAATAACATACGGTCCTTCCCAAGAGGGTCCAAATACTCCGGCACCGTGCTCTTTATTATTAGGTAGGACTTGCCAAAGAACAAGGTTACCAACTTCAAATCCTCTTCGTCTGACTTTAGAGTTATAATATCGAGCAGTGCACTGTTGATATAATGCGATTCAAAGCTGAGACTGCTCGTGCCTTTCTTCTAAAAGATCGAGCTCAATCCTTATTAGTGTTTTTTTGCAATCTTGCTCATAGGTTGATCGCCGTAGAGAGCTCGCACCAATTTCAACCAGAATCATTGCTTCATATCTATACACTAAAGAGAATGGACTCTCTCCAGTAGTTGTTCGTTGAGTGGTGCGATAAGCCCATAACACTTCAGGGAGTACTTCTGGCCAAGCTCCTTTATGTTCTTCTAACTTTGTCTTTATATTGTGTTTAAGTATTTTATTTATCGCTTCGACCTGTCCATTGGTTTGTGGATGAATAACAGCGGAGGAATTCTTCTTGATGCCTAAGTTGTTGCAGAAGTTACGGAACTCGTCACAGTCAAATTGTTTCCCATTATTAGAAATTATGGTATATGGTATACCATAAAAGCAGATTATAGATTTATAAATAAAATCTATCATCTTCTTTGCGGAAATAGTACTCAAAGCTTCAGCTTCCGTCCACTTGGTGAAATAATCGACTGCGACCATTGCATACTTTAACCCACCTTGTGCTAGTGGAAGTGTTTTGATAATATTAATTCCCCATACTGCAAATGGCCATGGACTGGTCATTGGAGTGAGAGGAACGGATCGTATTCTAGAAACAGTTGCAAATTGTTGGCATTTGTTACATCTCCTAGTAAATTCCATCGTATCCTTTTTCATGGTCGGCCAAAAATACTCTTGTCTTAGAATCTTGTTCGTAAGTGCCTGCCCCCCGGAATGATTTCTGCATACTTCTTCATGAATCTCCCTCATAATATAGTCTGCTTTTACTTCATTGACACATAACAATAGCGGCGCACTAAAACTCCTTCGATAAAGCTTCCCGTCATAGATAACATAGCGAGCTGCGTTCATTCGAAGTCACTTTGCGTCGTCTTTATTTTCGGGAAGATCGCCATTTTGGATATACTTCATTATGGGATCTACCCACGATGATCCTTTATCAACCGTCATAGCTATTTGAGGCTCTTCTTCGATACTAGGTTTTGTAAGAAACTCGACAGGGACCACCTTTATTAACTCGACATCTTTTATTCAGGCGAGTTTAGCTAGGGCATCTGCCCGAGTATTCTTAACGCGAGGAAGAAGTTGAATATTATAGGCAGTGAATGTCAATAATAATCTTTGTACCTCCTGCAAAAAAGCCATCATTCTCTTTTCCCTTGCTTGATATTCGCCATTTACTTGACAAACGACTAGCTGAGAATCACTGTATACCTCAATTACTTCAACCTTCATTTCTTGTGCGAGCTTTAGCCCGGCTATCAGTGCTTCATATTTTGCCTCATTGTTCTATGCTGGAAATTTGAAGCGAAGTGCACAATGAATATTATGCCTTTCAGGACTGATTAGTACTAAGCCTGCACCAGCTCCATTCTCGTTCGACGATCCATCGACATAAAGCTTCCACAATCTGGATAAATCTGTAGCAGGCTTTTCGATTACTTCTGTGGGAAGATCGACATCATACGTGAATTCCGCAATGAAATCTGCGAGGGCTTGTCCTTTGATCGTCGTGCGAGGTTGAAAATTGATGTCGAACTGACTCAACTCAACTGCCCACTTAAGTAGTGACCCGGAAGCCTCAGGCTTTTGCAGAACCTGCTTTAATAGAAAGTTCGTGAAAACTTTGATGGTGTGCGTATGAAAATAAGTTCGAAGTTTCCTGGATGCAACAATGAGTGCTAATGCCAATTTCTCTATCTTTAGATATCTTGTTTCAGTATTGAGTAATCTTTTACTTACGTAGTACACTGGTCGCTGTATCTTTTCATATTCCCGAATTAGCGCAGCTCTTGTCGCATATTTAGAAACTGCGAAGTATTAATATAATTCTTCCCCCGGATTTGGCTTCGACAGGAGTGGAGAAGAACCCAAGTATATTTTTAATTCTTGAAATGCCTGCTCGCATTCTTCCGTCCACTCGAATCTCTTCGAAACTTTCAATACTTCAAAGAATGGTTGGCACTTATCTGTCGACTTGGATACAAATCGAATCAATGCGGCCACTCTTCCTGCCAGGTTCTACACATCTTTGGGTTTGCGAGGAGATTGCATATCAATCAGTGCTTATATCTTCTGTGGGTTAGCTTCAATGCCTCGCTGATTGACCATAAAACCCATAACTTTCCAGGTCGTACCCCGAATGCACACTTTTGAGGATTCAGCTTCATTTGATATTTTCAGAGAATTTTGAATATCTCATCAAGATGTTTGATATGATCTTCGGCTTTCTTCGACTTCACCAGCATGTCATCAACATTTACCTCCATTGTTTTGCTAATTTGTTTTACAAACATCATATTGACAAGATGCTGGTAGGTTACTCCTACATTGATGAGTCCGAAGGGCATCTTTTTGTAATAGTATAATCCCCGATCAGTGATGAACGAAGTGTGCTCCTCATCTATTCGTACATGGGGATTTGATTGTATCCAGAATATGCGTCCATAAAACTTAAGAGTTCATACCCCGACGTCGCATCTACAAGCTGGTCGATTCTTGGAAGGGGAAAGCTGTCCTTCGGGCATGCTTTGTTGAGATCTGTGAAATCAATGCATGTTCTCCACTTCCCATTGAGTTTCTTTACCAAAACTGGGTTTGCAAGCCAGTTCTAATAAAAAGATTCCCTGATAAATCTAATTTCGAGCAACTTCTCTACCTCTTCTTTTAGCGCAACGTAGCGTTCTGGATTCATAGCTCTTCTTTTTCTACCGTACAGGCTTCTTTGTTGGATCTATGTTAAGATTGTGGTATATGATATTCGGATCGATTCCAACCATGTCCGAATGTTGCCATACCAAGACATCTAAATTAGATTCCAGAAAAGCGACCAATGAAGCTCCACAGGTTCTTGAAGTCTCGCTCCAATTTTTAAAATCTTGGAGGACCTGTTAAATAGCAAATCCTCCAAGCCTTCAATTGGTCATGTTTTGACCTCTCCATCGATTTCTTGAGGGTCGAGGTCTTCGCTTGTCGTTTCGAATGACGTTTCACCTGACGCTTCGACTGACGCTTCGACTGACGCTTCTCTTTGGACCATCATCGTGCGAGGCGTCGCATCCTTTGCTGCGAGCTTTAAGGAGTTGTTGTAACAAGTCCGCACATCATATTGGTTTCCTCACACTTCGCTTACTCCTTGTTGAGTTGGGAATTTCATAGCGAGATGATAGATCGATGTTACTGCTCGAAGTTCCCTCAGTATTGGTCTTTCTAGTATAGCATTGAATGCAGAAGGGCAATCTACAACCAAGAACTGGGTCATTACCATAAACTCGAGGGTAGGTTCCAATGTTGACCATTAACTTAATCACGCCCATAGGCATTATGTTGTTACCAGTGAATCCATAGAGTGGAGTGACGGCAAGATTTAGGTCACTTTCATTCAACCCCATCTTTTTAAAGGCGTCGTAATACAGGATGTCAACTGCACTTCCGTTATCGACCAATACTCGCCATAATTGCGTGCTTCCACAATTGATCTTTATGACCAACGCATCATTATGTGGATAATGGATTTCCCTCGCGTCTTGTTCCGTGAAGGTAATATCCGTATCCGGGACTCGCTGAAGCATTCGTGGTCTCTGTTTGAGGTGCATGACGTTGGTCAACGGCTGCTGTCGAGGTTCTCGCATATACCTATCCTGCGCTCTCTTGGAATCTCCCCCAATGTGCAGTCCTCCGAAAATAGTTCGCACCTTGCACTGAATTTCTGGAGGTCGCTGTCGGTTTTCTTCTCGCCTTTCATTATTCTGTTTAGAGTATTGTCGCAGCTGCCCTTCTTTAATCAATCTTTTGATCTCATCTTTCAGGGTAAAACAGTTCTTAGTATCATGTCCAATGTCATTATGATACCGACAAAACTTGTTGGGATCACGCCTCGCTCTATCTCTTTTCATGGGTTCCGGTTGACGATACTGCTGTTGTTGATTTGTGACCGCATAAATATGATCTATGGGTGCATTCAATTCAGTATAACTACTGAACCTTATGGGAGCTCTTGGAATCTCCTGTTTTTTCTGTTTGGGCTGCTTCTCAGTCGATTGTTCACTACTCCTTTTGTTTGACTTCTCATTATTGTTGTTGTTTATTATCGCATCTTTGGCAGAATCCTTTCCTCCTCCCTTTGTTGTCTTAAGATTTTCGCGTGAAGATTCTATCCTTAGATGCCGACCAACTCTTCGATAGAAGTCTTCAAGGGTTCTACATTCTCTCTCAAGTAAATCTTCCCAGAGTTTAGTTTCTGGTCACACTCTAGCCATCATTAGAGTTAAAACTCCTCCTTCAGGTGGGCTGCTTCTCAATCGATTATTCACTACTCCTTTTGTTCGACTTCTTATTATTGTTGTTGTTTGTTGTCGCATCTTTGGCAGCATCTTTTCCTCCTGCTTTTGTTGTCTTAAGGTTTTCGCGTGAAGATTCCATCCTTAGATGCGCACCAACTCTTTGATAGAAGTCTTCAAGGGTTCTGCATTCTCGCTCAAGTAAATTATCCCAGAGTTTAATTTCTGGTCGCACCCTAGCTATTATTAGAGTTAAAAATCCTCCTTCAGGTGGGTTGTTGACCTTTGCTAATTCTGAGATAAAGCGATTTAGGTAAAATCGTAAAGTTTCCTCCAGACCTTGCTGAATAGCAGACAGACTGACCAGTGGAACAGTGAAATTCTTCGCAGCCTGGAATTGCCTCAAGAATGCAGTCTGGAGTTGTTGCCAGGATGAGATTGAGCCGGACTTAAGTCCTCGAATCCTCCCATGAGAGTTACAGCAAAACACCTGCAACGTGCGAGATCATCAACGCGATGAAGTTCCATCAAGTCGCTGAAGTGATCCATATGGTCCTGCGGATCAGTTTTCCCATCAAAAGTGTTTATGGTAGGAAGTCTAAATTCAGCAGATAAGGCGGCAGCTCGAACCTCCTCGTTGAATGGCGATTGACGATACCCATCAGCGAGCTCATCGTCCCAACCAGCAAGTGCATCTAAAGCAATCCTCAAATTATGAACATCGACGTTCAGAGGGAGAACATTCTCTCTTACTGGTGGTAGGAGTGGCCTCTGATCGTTGTCATGATATAAGGCAGGTTGGTTAGGTATGGTGTGCTGCGACCTTAGAGATTCCAATGAAACAGTGCGACGAGATCGACTATGGTCGTTGTGATGCGAGGTGGATCGCTCCTGACTACGTCGCTGATCCAGATGTTGTCTCAGGTCTGTAGGATTTTGTCGAGATTCTCTACTGATCCTTTCAAAGATACTCCTCGATTGTTGTTTTTGCTCGTGTTCAAGATAATCACGATTGACGGTTGCTCTCCGGGAAGGTTGTCCATGATCATGATCAGTGCTCGAACTTTCCGTACCAGATACCAAAGGCAAGTCTGCGACCTTGTCTTTTCCCTTGGAGATGCAATCTCCTCGACGCTCCTACTGGGCTTTAGGTTGGTCGCGGTTCTCTGTCTCCAGAATCTGAATTCCTCTCTCAGGTTGTTGAGCAAGACGTTCGTACTGTGGTGGAGTTAGCATCTGTCCTTCAGCAAGTCGCCGTAGAAAGTCATTAATCTGACTTGTAATTTGCTGAAGGTTCACCAGTACTTCCTCCATGTGATCCTGTCTCTGGACAATATTTTCCGGTGCGGTCATGGCAGGCTGATCTTGAGCAGGATCTGCCTGTACAACAGCGGTACTTTGGGGATGATTTTGGCTAGTTCCGGTGTTTCTGGTGTTTGCCATTGTTGAAAGAAACAGAATGGACAAAATTTTCTGCCGGAATAGCCCTCCTTCTAGCGTCAATTATTGACAGAGGTTTTGTCAACAATAAATTTAGAAAAATTGCAAGATGTGGCTTGTGTGAAAAGGGTTAATTAACTAAAGCAAATAAAGAGACACGAATTTTATAGTGGTTCAGCCCCAAAAAAGATGAGCCTATGTTCACTGTTTTTTACTATTTTCTAAGAATTACAAGAACTCAAAATTACAATGTGTTGTCCGGAAAGAAGAAGCAAGAGTTAAAAAGATTCTCTCAAAAATTCCTCAGCCTCCCAAGATCAGAAAAAGTCCAAGATCCTTTACTGAAACATTGAACTCCCTTTATATAGATGAAGATAGCTCAATGTTTCCCAATTGTGAGAATGAGTAATTGTATAATCGGGCAATACAATTTGAGTAACAATATAACTGGTTAATCACTTTAAATAAGATGTCTGGTCGATCTTTTAAAGAGAAACTTTTGTTTCTCTTTCTAAGTTACCCATTTGACGAAACTTAGTCCAGTTTCATTTTCATTCTGGTCGTACTAAACTTATGCGGTAGAGGTCGCACGTAACTCTTTTGGAAGAAGTCGCACTAACTTACGCAGTGAAGGTCGCACGTAACTCTTTCGGAAGAGGTCGAACTTAATCTTACTCATGCGACCTGACATAAGATTTTAGACCGCACAACATAAGTGCTTATCCCTATTTTCCTAGAAATAAAGTCTCTTTAAATTGCACCTTGACTCATCTTCGTGGTTCGTTTTGTAACTCTCGTTGTTTGGATTCTATTTATGTTTTTTTTTTTTGTTTTGGATTCCTCATTCTTTTAAAGGGCTATTAGAGGAGTATGATATTAAAGTATAAAGAATTGAAAAATACTGGGGTATATTTGATTTCTAAAATAATAAATGTGTGTTTAAAGTTAAAAAATATGATAATTTTTATCAATAAAAATAATAATAACTTTTAGTATGTATGTATTGGGTTGAGTGTCCGAACGTTCTGCGTTAAGTTGTTATACATTGTTGCTTAGTGAATTTAATGACAATTAAATTTGATGTAGTCTCGATTCTACTCTTTTTCTTCTTTGAACTCTTCTCTTAGGTACCAAACAGGATGCTGGAAAGGATAAGATTGAATTGTTGAATTTAAAAGGACTGAAGTAGATAGGGCAAGAGTTTGGTTAATTCCATCCTATGTTTGATGTGGTATGATGAGAAGGATTGGATATTTCTTGTATTTTATATTTGAACCGAATATTGAACTTTTATTTTTCGCATTTTTTTTAATTCCTTTTGAGTTAGCTAGATGTCAAATTTTGAGACTTGGGTCTTTATCAAAAAATAAAGAAAGGCATACATAAACTGAGCTTTCATAAAAGGGAAAAAAAAGTCATAACTAAAAACTAAAATGGAAACTTAACTTTACATTTAATTTCATGATTAAGTAATATAACAAATGCTTAATCAAACAGACATTAAACTAAATAAAGAGTTAATAAAAAAAGTTATTATAGAAAAATCATTTGTAAATTTAGCTTTTCGTTTTTTTTTTTTTTGGGGGGGGGGGGGGGGGATCGTGTCATAAAACAAATAGATATTAAACTAAATAACAGATCAAAATATTATTTTGTAGTAAAAACAATTAGAAATTTAAAAACTACCTACATTTGATACCCATTCAAGAGTTAAACCATATTAGAATATTAAAGACGCCTAGTACATTTTGAAAGCTGCAATTCGACTCGAGTATGACTTCCACAAGGCTAAAAGAAAAAATTGTCGAAAACAATATTTCAATCTATCACTGAGAATCAAACATTAAATTGGCAACATGAGAAAGGGTAACTCTGGAAAAACCATGAAATTAGCCAAAAGAGGAGATCTTGCGTCAGCACAGTCTTAGAGGGTTGTGAAGGATTTCCATCAGAGAAGGAAATCTGTCGACAATCCTCTTCTAACCCAACCTCTATAAGGGATTATAGTATCCCTTCCGAACGAGTAATTGACTGTTAGATTAGAATTTTTCAGTCCAATCATTTGGCCTCGTTTGGTACGTACGATAAGTTACGTAAGGTCAGCTCAACTTAATTTGGAGCTTAAGCAAAATTTTTTAAAGTTGCCTATCCAATAAGGATTTTTATTTTTATTTTTATTTTTAAAAAAAGAGGAAAACAATTATGTTGATGGGTAGAAATAAATCCTTACATCATCCGAAAACAATAAAAGAAACCATTACACTTAAAAAGAAATCAAATACACACAATAAGACAAATAGCTAATGTAAAATTCAAAATGCAATAATTAATAAATAGAAAAAAAAAATGAGTAAGAATGATATAACGTGAAGACTTTATGGCAAACAATATAATTTTTCTTCACATCAAGGTCTTTATTTTTTTCCTTTATTTTCAATAATATTTTCCTTTCCCTCTCATTTATACATATTTTTTTTCTCTTCTAAAAATCTATAGAAAAAAATCTTGAGCGGTGAAGCAGTAGTTATCTTAGGAAGAGAAGTTATTTTTTGTTGGCTCTTGAAAAAGAGATGATTATATGCGAACAAGTTTTAAAATTTCTAAAAAATATATATATAA